>CM035423.1:75286327-75313827 GCA_020310875.1 Ceratopteris richardii | reverse complement strand
GTCATTTGAGGAGTTAGTCTCTGATCTGTTGCAGGAAGATCAGTCCAAGTAGAACAGGTCCATTATGCGTGTTGCAGATCAAGCTTTCATGGCTAGTCAGAAGGGCAAAGGAAAATGGAGCTCTTCAAGTAGTAAGCAGAAATTTGTTAATTCTGCACAATCGAAGAGGGAAGACAAAGATGAAAAGAAATCGGATAAGCAGAAATTGTTTTGCAAGTACTGTAAAGGAAATGATCATATCATAAAGAACTTCCAAAACTGGCTACTAAAGAGGCAAAGAAGAAAGAGGCTGGAATGGTTGTTATAGAGGCCTCTATACCAAAAACAGAGTCTGCTAATCTTGTGTAGGAAGAAGAATGGGTGTTTACTACTGTTTGCAGTTTTGACCCATCTTCTCATGAACAGTGCATGTCTGCAATAGACTCAGATGTTTGGTACTTTGACAGTGGGGCGACCAAACATATTACCTCATAGCATAGTTTCTTCTCTTCACTCGAGCCTGCCCCTACACAGAATATTGTTACATGCACCAACAACTCCTCTTATCCTATTATGGGAGTTGGTAAGATCATTTTGACCACTGCTGATGGTAGTTCTTTCACTTTGTCAGATGCTTTATTTGTGCCAGGGATCAAGAAGAATCTGTTATTAGTTTCTGCATTAGCCAAGATTGGCTTGGTTGTGAAATTTGTTGATGACAGATGTACAGTTCATGATATGTCAAATTGCGATGTTATTATTGCTTCTGGCATGGGTTGTATAAGCTCATAGACTATGAAAGATCTATAAATGATTCGGCATGTGGAGTACATGATTCTCAGGCTATGTCAGATGCAAAGCTTTGGCATGCACGCTTTGGTCATCTGAATTTTGCTAGTTTGCTACGCCTACAGAAATCTAAAATGGTGTCCTCTTTGCCCAAACTTGAGGCACCTGGAAAACATGTTTGCGAAGGCTGTAATTTGGGCAAAATGCAATGTTCCTCCTTTCCAAAAGATGGTTCAGTTCGGACTCAGAAATTGCAGCTTGTACATAGTGATGTTTGTGGTCCTATGCAAACACCTTCTTTTGGAAATTATCTTTACTTTGTGACTTTCATCGATGATTTTTCCTGGCATGCATGGGTATATCCATTGAAGGCAAAGTCCGAAGTATTCATGTGCTTCAAAAAAGTTTTGCTTTTGGCTGAAAATCTATCAGCATGTAAAATAGGCACCCTCCGTTCTGATCGAGGGAGGGAATATATGTCTTCTGATTTTAATGCATTTCTGGTTGAATGTGGGATAAAACACCAGTGTACTGTTCCGTATACACCTCAATAGAATGGAGTTGCTAAAGGAAAGAACAGGTCGCTCGTGGAAATGGCGAGGTGTATGGTCAAGAGTCAAGCTTTACCACATAGTTTCTGGCTTGAGGCTGTCATGTGTGTAGCATATGTACTTAACAGGTGTCCCACTAAAGCACTGCAGTCTATCACTCCATATGAGGCTTGGCATGATCGTAAGCCATCTGTTGCTTATCTGCGTGCTTTTTATTGTCTGGCATATGCATTAGTGCCTGAACAACATCGCAAAAAATTGGATGATAGAGCAATAAAATGTATTTTTGTTGGGTACAGTTCAGAAAGTAAAGGCTATCGTATGTATCATCCACAAACTAAACGCATTCTGGTTAGCCGTGATGTTGTTTTTGTGGAAGATGTTATTCAGCCATTGCTTTCATGTACTAAGGAGACATTTGTTAGCTCCAAAGACATGTATGATACTTTGCTACCTCTTTTTACAGGTGGACAGTCTAGTGCTGGTCCTAATGAAGCAACTTCTTAGCCTTTACAAGTTTCATGTGATGATGCAGATCATCCCATTTTTTATGTAGATTTACATGATCCACTTGTTGATGAGAGAACGCATATTGAGGAGGCAAAAACTATGCCAAAATGGCTGGTGTAGACTTTGCATGATAGCAAATTAGATGCACCTCTATCATATCGTACTCGTTCAGGCTCTCATAGTGCCTCTTTTGTATCAGATTTCTATGCTACGGCTACATCTAATTTTTGTGATGAGAATGAGCCTGTTTCATTTGATGAAGCACAAAATTCAAAAAATTGCATGGTTGCCATGCAATCTGAATATGATGCTATAATGAAGAATCATACTTGGTCTTTATGTGACTTGCCTCCAGGCAAGAAGGCCATTGGTTCTAAGTGGGTATACAAGCTGAAGCATAAGCTTGATGGTACAATTGACAGGTATAAGGCTAGGCTTGTTGCAAAGGGTTATGCGCAAGAAAAAGGCATTGATTTTGATGAAACCTTTGCTCCTACTTGCCGTATGACTATTGTTCGTAGCATCTATGCACTTGCAGCTCATCATGGTTGGAATGTACATCAGTTGGATATCAAAACAGCATTTCTTAATGGTGACTTGCATGAAGAAGCGTATGTTTTTCAACCCCGTGGCTTTGTGTAGAAAGCGCATGAGAACCAGGTGTGTAAGTTAAAGAAGGCATTATATGGTTTAAAGCAAGCACCACATGCTTGGTATGAAAAGATACATGCCTATCTGATTGCACATGGTTTTGAGAATAGTCCAACTGAAAGCACCATATATGTGAAGCGTGCTAATGATGTACTTCTTATCATTGTGGTTTATATTGATGACATGTTGCTCATTGGTCCTCATGAGAGGCATATTGCTGATTTTAAGGCTGATTTGCATGCCTCATTTGAGATGTTTGATTTGGGGCATTTGCATCACTATTTGGGCATTCAGTATATGCAAGCTGATGGTGGTATGGCTTGGTGTCAAACGAAATATATTGACACATTATTGAAGCGTTTTGGCCTTGAAGACTGTAAGCCTATTGCCACTCCTATGGAGACAGGTTTACGATTGAGTCTTCATGATATTGGAGATGCATTTGATTTTGTCCTCTATCAACTAGCTATTGGATGCCTCATTTACTTATGCATTACTCTGCTAGATATTCAGTTTGTTATCTCACAAATGAGCAGGTTTATGCATTGCCTAGGTGTCAAGCATTGGCAGGCGGTTAAGCGCATATTTTGCTACTTGAGTGGTACTCGGTTACTTGGGTTGTTTTATCCCAAGGGGGGATCACTACTACCAGTTTTGCATTTTTCTGACATGCTATGACACTCGTGTGTCCACTAGTGGCTTTTGGTTCATGCTTGGTAGCTCATGTACATCTTGGTTGAGCAAGAAGAAGCCTACTATGGCCACTTTCAGTTGTGAGGCTGAGTATAGGGCAGCTTTCACTGCGATTGTTGAGTGTGTGTGGCTTAGACGCCTTATGGCTGATTTGGGTATTGGTCAGTCTTCTACCACCACCATCCTCACTGACAGTTAGAGCGCATTGGTAGTTGTGAGGAACCCTGTGTTCCATGCTAGCACAAAGCACATTGAGGTGCATTATCATTATGTCATGGAGAGGTTCTCTGCTGGGGAGATCAGCTTGGCATATGTGCCCATGCAGGAGAACATTGCAGACCTTTTCACGAAGGCTCTGCCTAGGGAGAAGTTTGAAGCTTTCCGCAAAGCATGGGCTTACTTCCTTTTGTGGATTGATTCCACATAGCTTTGCACTTCCTTATACATGAGTGCCAGCTCCTTGTTCACCGCATCACTCCCTCGGGGGATTTGTTGATATATTCAGGTAGTGATGTGTGTAAACACACTAGGACCGTTGGGGCACTTTTTTCCCTCTTTAGGAGGTTTTTTCCCCCGGCTTGTATATACGCCTATTTCCCTAATGGGCTACTTATCTTTGTACATTCTAGTGGTAATACATTTAGTATTGTGTGTTATGCTCCAAGCTTCTTTTTCTTCCTTGTGTTGTTCATGTGCTTCCGCAGACATCTAACTCCAACATTACATACATACATACATACATACATACATACATACATACATACATACATACATACATACATACATACATACATACATACATACATACATACATACATACATACATACATACATACATAATACATACATACATACATACATACATACATACTCTCTTTTGTTTGGAGAAGTATAAATCATTTTACCAAAGAAATATACAAAAAAAAGTAACAAAACTGGTATAATTACAATGAATTGATAGCACTTTATAGTGTGTATCATAACCATAAAGGTATTCTTCTATATTGGGGATCACTTCTTCATCACCTACTAGTGGATTCTAGAGCAAAGATGCATGGATATCATCTCTGAGAATTTGTCTTGTCCTCAAAATAAGGTGTATTTTGTGATGAAAAAAATATATCAAAGTATCTAGAAGCAGAGGCAATTAAGGGCCCATATGTGAAATGGATTATGATTTCTAAATAGTCCAAGCACTGCTTGAAAGGGTGTGGGTAGAGAGCTCTCTAAGTGGACACAATGTACAATGTCTTGTCACCAAATTTGAACATGTCAACAATCCCAAAATACATGAAGTAATGTTTACCTCTGATCTAAACATTGGGAACATGGGAAAGACATATTTGAAGGCACATGCCTCGACATGAATGTGGGAGTTCTCAAGCTTCTAACCAAAACTCTCAATATAACTGCATGGTAATGAAAAAGTGATTGTTTGTACCACATCTAACTACATCATTATCACCACCAAGCCTATTGGAAACAATTTCATAATAAGCATAAAACACTCAATTCTAGCAAACCCTTTTAAAATCATTTTCTAGTAATGGTATTGATAAAGATTTTTATTGTATATTCTTAAACTATCTATTGAGCTATCTAACCATATATAGTACTTTTCCATATTAACTCTCTAAACCTTTCAAATTTCAAGCCCTAATTCTCATCAACTTATGCCAAAAACTCAAGAATCTTTAAAAGCTTTTAATGGAATAAAACTTAATTAAAAAAATATCTAAGGATGGAGGATTCGGACACCTAGCCATGTCACCAAAGTAAAGCTAATGAAAAACTTGCAATGAGTTTTTCTTGCTGATTTTTTAGAGTTTCTATAAAAACCAATATAAAGGCATATTTGAGAGTTCACTTTACACACTCTTACATGCACTAAGACAAGGTCTTTTTTATTTATGTTGTGATGGTCCTTTGCTCCTACCTCACACACACACACTCTATGTGTGTTTTTAATAATATGTAAGTTCTTGGTTTTCTATACCACACATATCTATTTGTTGTCCCAGGTTATTTCTAGACATCTACTCTAAGCAGAGAAGTGTATGCACATGATTACATCAAAGAAGGAGTTACAACAATTCTTTTCTATTGAATCTATGCCTACTCCATGATTGAAAGGACGACCTATACAAGAGGAGATAGAGAAACTCACACGTTGGTGTGCAAGGGATGTTCAAGCAAGTTCATACATGCTAAACTCTATCTTTGATTCTCTATTGCCACATATTAGAGGATGCAAGACGTCTCAAGGGACTTGGGACTGTAAGACAATAGTTACGCAATATAACACAGGAGCAATAGCAGAGAAGATAACAGATATAGGAGAATCTCAACAATTTTCTACTAGCAGCAAGTACAAAGATGATGGCGTTGTCCACCCGTGCGCTCTCAAGGTAGAGCTTAAATGGTGATCTAGACAACTCTAGATAGGGAGATACAAGGTAGAGGTATGCTGGCTCAACTCAGTGTCTTAGGTAGTGCAGAAGTCATGTATATATAGGATCATGGGTGGCCTACCATGGACGGCTATACATGGGCGGTAGAGCGTGGGCGGCCACCGCCCGCGTAATTGCCATACACGACTTAGACTGGTTGAACCGACCTAACAAATATAAATGATTTCTGACTCCGACAGGGAATATTCCCTTTACCATCGCGCCGGGGGCGCTGCCCCCGGACCCCCACCAGGGGGCAAGCCAGGGGGCCCGTTGGCCCCCTTGGACCCCCCAGCCGGGGCTGCTCACCGCTGCCCCGGACCCCACAATTGGGGACCCTGGTAACTCCCTTTCCTTATAATACCTTACATGGTCCAATATGACCTTCATCCAATATGCAAGTTGGGATTCCCATCAATTGGGTAATGCACGCTTGGCTTCTCCTCATAAAGGGGGCCTTACAAAATGTGCATACAATCATGAGGGGTAGACATTGATCATATACTAACAGGGACGCCCTAAAGACTTTCTTTTTTATTGGTACCAAAGCAAGAAAGAATGATCTTTTGAATGAGTTCAACCAAATGAAGAAGACACCTAAACAAATTATCACAGAGTTTGTTACCAAGGTCAAGGAGGTTGCAGATTAGTTAGCATCCATTGGAGAGCTGATTGAAGAAGAGGCCATCATGAGGCAAATTCTAGATGGATTTAGAAGTGACAAGCAATGGCAATCCTTCACCACAGCTTATGATCTCATCATGGATGTACAAACCCCGAATTTCAATATATTCCCTGGGCAACTCTTCAACCAAGAGGCTAGCAATAATATGAAGGAAGGTAACCCTTATAAAGTTAATACTGCAAGTTCTCTTTATGAAAATAAGAGATACAAGAAGCACAAAGGCAAGAAGAAGGAAGATGATGAAGAAGAGACTTCCCAAGCCAACTATGCAATCAAGAAGTGGAAAGGGAAGAAGAAAGTAGCAAAGCATGACATATAAAAAGGTCAAAATGTTTAACCTTATGCCATCTATGAAAAGTCCAAGCACATCACTCGAAAATTTTGGTTCAATAGAAGGATTGAGAAGAAGGGACTTCAACAATTATTCAGAAGATCAACCACATGAAAAACGCATTGCTTCTAATGAATTTAAGCCACAAAGAAGGTAAAGAATATTATCATTTTTTCTATGTAGATTTAAGATGTTCAAACCATGTTGCAGGCAACATTGCTCTTGTATCTAACTTGGAAAGTCCAAAGCATAGACATGAAGTATAAATAGGTGATGATACCAAGCACAATGTGGATAAGAATGGTAATGTCAAAGTTCCAATGGCAAGACAAACATTTTGAGTAAGGTTCTCTTTCTACCCACTATTACTAGAAACTGAATAAGTGTAGGCCAAATAGTTGAAAAAGGCTTGCAAGTTATGTTCACCCAACATGGAGCTTTTGTGGAAGATCCATGTCAATGCTTCAAGAAAAAAGCCAGAGGTGAGAAGCATGGTAGGCTCTTTACTTTTGAAGTAGGAGAAACCAAGAACATAGCTCTATTCAACTTTGGGTCTCAAACCCTAAGTGAGCTTGAAGTGTGGCATAAGAGACTTGGTCATGTGAATGAAAGAAACTTGAAGGATATATGTAGGGATCAAAGTGTTCTCGGGCTACCAAACATTTCAAAGCAACACACAATCAACAGATGTGATGCATGTCAGATTGGGATGGCACAAAGGCAACCATTCAACCACAAAGGCTACATGCACGGCAACCTTTTGGACTTAGTACACACTGATGTGTGGGGACCAAGTCAATAACCTTCATTGGTAGGATCAGGGTATTATGTTTCCTTTGTTGATGATCATAGTAGATGGACCATTTTGTACTTTATCAAGAATAAGAATGAAGTTTTTGAATGCTTCAGGAAGTACCTAGCACGTGGAGAATCATACAGGTAGATCATTCAAGAAACTCGGATCTCATGGAGGTGGAGAATACTTCTCCAAAGTTTTTGTTGAATTCTTGCAGGATAAAGGCATCAAAGGGGAAGTGACTACCACATACTCTCCTCAATTGAATGGAATTGCAGAAAGAAGAAACAAGAATCTAGTTGGATCAGTTAGAAGAATGCTTGAAGAAAAGAAGTTGCTACACTATTTATAGGTAGAAGCAATCTCAATAGTTGTATATCTTGTGAACACACTTCCATCCAAATATCTTCAAGGTATGACTCCTTATGAATCTTGGAATGGTAGAAAACTAGGTCTAGGTCATTGCAAGGTATTTGGTTATTTAGCTTTTGTAGATGTACCTTCAAATCATAGGTAAACTTGATGAAAGGGAAAAAAAGGCAATATTCATTGATTATGATTCAGTTCAAATGGGCTAGAGTTTCATAATCCTTCCACCAAGAAAGTCACCACAAGTAGGGATGTTGTGTTTGAAGAACAGAGGTCATCATATGATGAAGATAAACAGAAGGTAAACCTACCATATGATCTTGATTCTGATTTCCATCCACTAGGTAGCAAGCATGATACACAAGTCCAGGATACAAGAAGTGATAAAGATGATGATCAAGATTAGCAAGAAAGAGATTATAATCTCTGGAAGTCAAGATAAAAGGCTAAGATGCAAGAATGTGGAGAATGCTTCAAGCATACTCCTAGAAGGTCAACAAGGGAGAAGAGACAACCAAAAAGGTATGGATATAATTCTACATTTGTTACAAAGCATTCAATTTACTTGGCAAAAGAGAAAACTTCATAACAATCTTAAACCTAAGAAGAAGCAAAAGGTAAATCTAATTAGGATAAAGCTATGAAAGAGGAGATATAAGCCTTAAAAAAAATGGATACTTGGGAGTTGGTTGCAATGCAAAGTAATCAGAAGGTAATAGGTTCCAGATGGTTCTATAAGCTAAAAAGAAATTTAGATGGATCAATTTGCAGGTACAAAGCTAGATTAGTTGGCAAAGGATGTGCTCAAACTCATGGTATAGACTATGAGGAGACCTTCTCACCAGTTGCAAAGATGACTACAATCAAGACATTGCTAAGTGTAGTTGCTACAAGAAATTGGAGACTACTGCAACTAGATGTGAAGAATGCATTCCTAAATGGTTGGATAAGTGAAGAGGTATACATGTCACAACCTCCATGATTTGAAAACTCTAATTGAACACCTTATCTATGCAAAGTCAAAAAGGCATGGTATGGATTGAAACAAGCTCCTAGAGCTTGGAATTTCAGATTGCTAAACTATCTTTAAGGCCATGGTTTCAGGTCAAGCAATGAAAACGCTTCTTTGTTCATAAAGAAGGATCACAATGAAATTATCTATTTGTGTGTATATGTAGATGACATAATCATGACAAGAGATGAATTGAATGGCATACAAAGGATCAAAAGTTATATGCAAGAGGAGTTCAAAATCAGTGATTTAGGTGAGCTCACATTCTTCATAGGTATGTAGGTTGTATATAGAGATGAAGGAATGTATTTGACTTAGAGGATATGCATTCACAATCTACTTCTAAAGTAAAAAATGGAGAACACTAAACGTGCAAGTATAGCTTTGGAGATTAATCATAAACTTAGTATTTATGAAGGTGAGAAAACTGAAGACATTAAAGAGTATCAAAGCTTTGTTGGTAGCTTGATGTATGCTACTCCTACAAGGGTAGATATCTCATATAGTGTAGCATTGTTAAGCCAATTCATATACTCACCAAGAAAACCACACATGGATGCAGCTAAGAGAGTACTTAAGTACCTCAAGGGAACAATCAATGAAGGTATATTCTATCCTTACTCTTCATATTTGGATATCAAAATCTATTCAGATGCATATTGGGCAAGAGCTAAGGATGATAGAAGAATTACCTCTAGTTACTTAGCATTCGTAGGTTCAAAGCTAGTGTCATAGAGTTCCAAGAAGCAACCAATAGTTGCTTTATCATCAATTGAAGCAGGGTATAGAGGTTCTACCATAGTAACTCAAGAGGAAATATGGTTAAAAGCATCGTACTCATATTTGGGATGTGAGTTCCAAACCTCACATGTTTGGAGATGCTGTAAGTTCACCCATACTAGTTTAATATGGGCAGATGGGATAGATCCAATGAAGAATAGAGATCCTAGGTGCAATCATCTTCATGAAGCAAGCAAGGCAAGTCTATAGGCCAAGAACTCAAGAGAGGATGGCCAAGATAATAGAAAGAAAAGGTTTGCAGAGAGCAGACAAGTCAAGTTTGTAGGTCAAATACCCAAGAGAGAATGGCCAACATATATAGAAAGGCAAGGTTTGCAAAGAGCAAACAAAACAAGGCTATAGTATAAATCCATGGCTAGAAGAGACAAGGTTAAATAGAAAGGCAAGGTTCGTAGTGAGCAGACAAGGCAAGGTTGTGGTCAAAATTCTCTGTAAAGAATGATTACACAACAAAGCAAGGTTTGCATTTACTAGACAAGGAAAGGTTGTTCCCCAGCACTTATACAACAATGCAAGGCCTACAAGCAAGAAACATAGTTCCAAATGGAAACCAAGTTGAGAAACAAGTTTGATGTTTCTATCCATAGGACATCATAAAAAGAGACCAAGTAGGTCAAAGAGAATAAAGTGGTCAAGTGGATCAAAGTTATATTTTAGGGTACAAAAAGGGTGAAAAGTACCAAGTATGTTAGAAGTTTACACAGAACATAGGGTAAACACACCAAGTTTGCAAGCAATTATGGTAGATCTATAAGTTTAGAGCCATCATTGATGAATCTATTAAAGGAGGGAAAGATGATTTTATTTCTCTCTAAAGCAAACAAGTCAAGTCCATTTTCCAATATAGATTGGACAAGATAAATGGAAAGGAAAGGTCTGCAAGCAAGATATTTCAAGAAATTGGAATAGTAAACATGTTTGAGAAGGACATAAGCTAATAAGAAGAATTTTTAAATCTTTATATGTGTGTCAAGGTCAATAAAGAGAAAGGAAGGAATTAGGTCCACTACATCCTTCAAAGAGACACATTGTATCTCAGGATTCAAAAAAAACAAGAAAAGATTAAAAGGGATGACTTCTATTTATCAAGAAGATAGTAGAAGATCCACCAGATGTCTAGATGACATATCTTTAGACTATAGGTTTTTGAGCTATGAATTTTTCTTTTTAGAAAAAAGAATATTATGAAATTTAGGTCTTATCTAGAAGATAGTCGAACACTTACAAGAAAGTAAGAGGTTTGCACTGGTTATCTTCATACTACATGAGATATTCAGATTCAAATCTATATAGTAATAAGGTCTTCAGATATAGTGTCAAACCTAGAAGACTAGAGGATATTTTAAGGACAAATATGTTAAAGACGATGATACAATGGGATAGATGTAGCTATAATGCATGAAGCAGTGAGTTCACTTACTCATGAGATGGTAGCATACATCCCATAACTCCTAGTATCATATATGTCATAGAAGTATCCTAGACATATGTAAAAGACAAGGGAACTATTGGCAGATAGTTAGTAGGTTCACATAGAATGTCTTTAGATTGCATGTACCTTAGGTGAAAGATCCACGTAGTCTATAGAATTTCAAGCAAGGTCCAAGAAATAGCAAGGTTTTCTAAGGCCAAGGCTAGACTTGTCATAATTTCCCATCATCACAAAGAGGTGAAACTAGATACTCCAGAAGAGATGCTAAATAGGAGAATTGCATGTAGAACTAGTTCGCTCTAGAGTATTTGGTACCTTGGAAGGGTATCCACTCAAAGCATCCTCTTGGATCATTGAGGACAATGATCTTTAGAAGGGGCAGATAATGCTAGACATAGATCTAAGTCAAATCATTTATCAGTGTGTGTTGGAACAAGAGCATGTATTGCTAAGGTTCCTAATGCGCGGGTTATCCTAAGGTTCCACCTTAGAAAGAAGAGTGTGTGCATGATGGCCACATGTCACACTAGAGCACTCTAGAAGCTTTCTAATCTTTGAGCAAGAGGATAAACAGGATGGGAAGACAGTAGCACACATTCCATTTTCAAGCCTTTTTGTGAGAAGAGTCTCACAGCATCAAGGTAAAAACCCTGCCTCTACATATGCATCAGAATTCAGGTAATTGATATAAGATCTCACTTGGCACGAACATTATTTCATAAGCCAATTTAGATGGGGTTTAAAAGATTATGTGAAGGACCTTCTACTCACGATGCCAAAGGTTAAGAAATTGAATGATTACATCAATCAAGCCATTCAGTGTGATAACTACCTTTTTGAAAGGAAATAAGAAAAGCAAGTAGAAGGAAGACTTTGTCAATGGAAACCCTTCGAGCCCACTCCTAGAGAAGAACCTATTCCTAAACCTATGCAGATAAACATGAATAGGTTCCAGCCTCTAACCCCACAAGAGAAATAGAGAAGGATAGATAATAATTTATGCATCTATTGTGGAAACCTAGCCATATTCTAGTTAATTGTCCCAACAAGAGAACAAACTCCAGAGTCTCAATCACCCTTGTAGAGTAGGGAAATGAGGAATTTGAGTTGTAAAGGAGACCATATAGTTGGACCATGATATAAGAAAGGGTCTCATAATTCCAGCAATACCCATAGAAACATGTCTTGCCCTGTCAAGTTAATCATGCCTAAGAAGACCCTTTCCCTTATAGCCCTAATAGATTCAGGAGCCTCCTGGTGTTTTATCGATGAAGGATTGGTTACAAAACATAGGATTCTAGTACTTCAGAAGAACAAACCAGTAGTAGTTGAAGTAGTAGATGGACGACCTCTAGCATCTAGGAATATTACCATGGAAACCACACTATTAAGAGTAAACCTTGCTGAACATAATTCCCACACATGTTTCAATGTAATATCCCATCCAATAAACCTTGTTATCATTGGAATGCCTTGGCTAATGAAACATAATCCAGATGTCAATTGGGAGAAGAACAAAATCACTCGTCAAGATATCTAGAAGAATTCGATATATGCAGGAGCCAAAGCCTTTATGCATGCAGTAAGGAAGGAACCAATACATATAATCTATGCCATACCAACTCAAGAGTCCAAGAAAGATGATCTAGTAAAGCTACCCAGTTAGGATCAAGATTCTCAAGATGTCTTTGAGAAGAAGAGTGCAGATATCCTCCCAAATCATAGACCTTATGATTATGCCATAGAACTTCAAGAGGGAGCACAATCATCCTTCATAGCAATCTATAGACTATCCCTAGAGGAACTTGTAGGATTGCATAAGAATATTGATGAGAATCTAGATAAGGCTTTTATCAGACACTCAAAGTCTCCTCGAAGAGCCCTTATCCTATTTTTAAAGAAGAAGGATGGGACTCTTCGAATGTGTGTAGACTATCTTGGGTTGAATAAAGTCACCATAAAGAATAGATATCCTCTACCACTCATATTAGAGCTCTTGGACCACCTTGAAAAACCAAATTTCTTCATGAAGATTGACCTTTGAGGAGCTTACAATATTGTTAGTATCATAGAAGAAGTTTAGTGGAAGACCGCATTTCAAACAAAGTATGGACATTTTCAATATTTACTTATATCATTCGGTCTCACAAATTCTCTATCCATCTTTAAGCATATGATGAATGATATATTTTCAGAGTATTTAGACGATTTTGTGGTAATATACCCTGATGATATCTTAATATTCTCCAAAAATCTAGAGGATCACAAATCTCATGTAAAGACGGTCTTAGAGAAACCAAGAGAAAAAGGTTTATATGAAAAATTGGAGAAGTGCTCTTTCCATCATATAGAAGTGGAGTTTTTAGGATACATTGTATCAGAGAAAAGAATATTTATGGACCCTAAGAAGATCGAGACAATCCTTGATTGGCAGTCACCTTCATGTGTTCAAGATGTACAATGTTTTCTAGGGTTTGCCAATTTTTATAGGATATTCATTAGAGATTACTCCAAGAGAGTGACATCTCTTACAAAACTTATAGGAAACACAAAATTCTCATGGAATGAAGACGTAGAGAAAGCCTTTCACACCCTGAAATCATCATTCACCACAGCTCCAATTCTAGTTTACCTTGATTCTACCAAGGCTTTTTTCCTGGAGATAGATGCATGAGACTTTGCCTTGGGAGAAATCCTATCACAACATGGGGATGATGGACAATTACACTCACTTGCATATCATTCAAGGAAATTCTCTCCTCTAGAGATTAATTACAAAATCCATGATAAAGAACTTCTTGCCATATTGGATGCATTTGATACTTGGCATCATCATCTAGAAGAAGAATCTCATAAATTTAATGTGTACAGAGATCATAAGAATTTAAAGTATGCTATGACCACACACATCCTCAATAGAAGAAAATATCAATGGAGTAGCTTTCTATCTAGGTTTGATTTTGTCATCACGTATCATCTAGGATTCTAGCAATGTTAGTTAGATGCCTTGTCAAGAAGATGTTACCTTGCACCAAAGAAAGGTGAAGAGGATTTTGATCAATAGGATATTGTATTTCTCAAGCTTGAACATCTTCAGTTAGCAGCCATCTCTTCAAACCATCACAAAGACTCAGCCTTGACTCATTTGATTTGTGAGACTATCACATGATGAATTGTTTTTTAATGTCAAGCAAAAAATTCAACAAGGGAAAATTCATGAAGTAAATGAGTTCGAGGAAAATGATGGGTTACTATTCTATGAGAACCTATTGTACATCCCTCCAGGAAAGCCTATGATCCAAGTACTCCAGCAATGTCATGATAACCTTGCAACATGACATTTTGGAGTGAATGAAATAATAGAACTCATATCAAGAGATTTTTGTGGCCTCAAATGTGGAAGGAAGTCAAAGAATATATCCAAACTTTGTGAAACTTGCAATAGATCTAAGGTACTATGACATAAACCTCATGGCCTCTTGCAACCTTTACCTATTCTAAAATTTACAAACATGGCACACTTCATTCCAACTAGTAAGTTATAGGTGTAGCCACTGCAAGACTTCTTCTCAAATATATATTTAGGCTTCATGGATAGCATGATGACATTGTCAATGATCAAGATCGAGAGTTCATATCCAACTTTTGGAACAATCTATGCAACCTCCTTGGTGTTCAAGTAAAATTGTCTACTGTGAATCATCCATGGAGTGATGGATAAATAGAATGGGTGAATCAAGTCCTACAACAGTATCTCCATTGCACCATAAACTATCATCAAAATGATTGGCTCGAGCTTTTACCCTTTTCATAGTTTGCCTATAAAAACAGTGTTCATACATCTACCAAGCAGACTCCCTTCTTTGCAAATTATGGAAAACATCCAAGGATGGATATACAACTCTCAAAACATATCAATAACCGAGCTGTTAGATAATTTGCAAACTTCAAGGCCTTGTGCAAAGCTATACCATCAAAGATTTTGTACATCCACCATCTTGGCCAAGATTAATCTAGTCAACTTCAAGCTCTAGTTACCAAGTATCATGAGAATACATCCAATTTTCCATGTGTCGATGTTGGAACCATATTAGATTTCACCATTCAGGGGGGAGAGACCTAGTCCTTCACCATCTATTGAGATTGATGATCATGAAGAATTCAAAGTCGAGCATGTCCTAGATTTGAGAATATCCTGAAGAAGATTGAAGCACCTTATTCATTGGAAAGGGTATGACATCAGCAATCATACTTGGGAATGTGTAGAAAAACCTTCAAAGAGAACCAAACAAGGTTGGAGAATTCCATAAAAAAAAATCCAATGAACTTGAGACCAGAGAACATGATCGCTCCTCGTGGAGCTCATCACTTGAGAGGGAGATGATGTCATGGACAAAGGAAACCATCATGAACCTCATGTGACTTCTATATCTCATTTTTGGTTCAGAATTTGGAGAAAACAATGATTCCATTGCATCTGTAACATGCAAAAACCCTAAGATCGACTGTCTACTTGCTAAATTCTGATATGTGGAGGTCTTGTTCAAATCACTGACATCATCAAGTCCTAACTACCCTCAAACACCTATATAAGGAGGGCTTGGCCACATACATCCTCCGTCTTGATGGAGAGTGTTAATCTCCAAAAGAACAAGCTATCCTTGATGTTAGACCACCTCTATATCAAGAATAACTTTAAACTCCAACTAATTTTTGAAGACAATCACCAAACTATCAAGAAATTAGCTAACTGTGAAGAAAGTCATTTCACAAAAAAGTCTGTTGCACATTAATCACTCATTGATTAATCATTTGTGTAAAGTTTCTAATAAAACTTTGTAGGATGTGTCCTCTAGAGTTTGCGCACCTCCTCCAAGTTAAAACACTTCAAAAGCTTCAGTAGATTATGAGAAATGCTTCAAACAATCTACCTATGTCTGAAACTGCCTTCCTATAGAGTCGATTTTGACACCTGCAACTTCTAACACATAGTTCTCCCAATCTAGAACCCACTTAAGCAAATGCTTTTAGCCATAGATGGTTTACCTTCCAACTTAGATTTCGACTCCTCATTTGTGTAAAACTTTACACTGTGCACTGAGAACTGATCATTTCTTTGACCATCGAAATTGCGCCTGTTTCAAAAGACACTCAACACTTTCTCACATATAGATGTTCCTACACAAAATTCTCTCAGCCTGTTTGCAATTGGACTCTCAAACTTTAACCATAGATAGATTAACTATGGACTTAGATGTGTACAAAAGGATCTTTTATTAAATCAAACACATAAGGAGAACTAGAGAAAAGATCGACGCGCAATTCTTTGAACATTCTTTCTATTCAACTCTTCATACATCTGATGGATGATACATCCAATACACATCATCTTTTCATCTATGCTTCATCTCATTCTTTTCTTACGACCATCTACACGTATCTATATATACATATGAGTATTCATTCATCATTACTTCAAGTATATTGAAGTATTTACAAAGCTAATTTACATATGTTTTAAAAAAACTTTACTATCTGAATCTTCTCTTTACTCCATGAAGTTGGACTTCAATCTTTTCTTCATTTCTTCACTTCTAGGCTTTATATAATCACCAATTGTTGATTGTCCTGCACCAACAGCTCCCCCTCAATCATCAATTGTGATTACCTGCATCTTCTTTATTCCTGCCATATCTTTAAACCTTTGCAACTTTGGTCCATCCAAGCTTTTTGTCATCATATCTGCAAGTTGATCTTTTGTAGGAGTATGCATAACTTCTATTTCTTTATCAACAACCTTCTCTCTCAGAAAATGATACTGAATCTCAATATGTTTAGTTCTAGCATGAAACACAGGATTTGCTACCAAATATAAAGAACTCATATTGTCTCCACAAATGATAGGAGTACTCTGAACAATATCAAAACTCTTCATAAGAGTCTTTAACCATATTACTTCCTTTGTAGCTTCTACCATGCCTTTGTATTTTGCTTCTGTAGATGAATAAAGCAATTGTATGTTGCTTCTTGGAGCACCATGAAATTAGCTTATCTCCCACATAACACAAGTATCCATATGTTGATCTTCTATCATCAGAATTGCCTGCCCAATCTGCATCACTGTATATTTTGACTCTTGTATCTGAAGTAAATCCATAATACAGACCTTCTTTAAGTGTGCCCTTGATGTACCTAAGTACCCTTTGTCCTGCAATCCAATGTTCCTTTCTAGGACAATGCATGAATTGAGATAGAACTCCAACTGCATATGATAAGTCAGGTCTTGTTAATGTAGCATAAATCAGGCTACCCACCAAACTCTGATAAAGCTTCATATCTTTGAATTCTTCTCCTCCATATCTACTCAATCTATGATTCACTTCCATTGGAGTTGGTGCTATCCTGCAATCTTCCATTTTAAATTTGGTTATCAAATTTTTTAGATACCTTGTTACATATACTCCATGTTGAGTATATGAAATCTCCATTCCCAAAAAGAATGAAAAATTTCCCAAATCATTGATTTTGAATTCTTTCTCCATCTGCTTCTTAATCATGTGTATACCTTTGTCATCTGTTCATGTAAGTATTATGTCATCAACATAAATACAAACATAAATAAATCCATCCTCACTTGCTTTGACCAACAAGCTACTATCTACCTTTGAAGCTTGAAATCCAAGTTCCTTCAAGAAGTTTACAAGCCTATAATTCCATGCCCTTGGGGCCTGCTTCAACCCATACAAAGCTCTCTTGAGCTTACACATATGATTTGGATACACTTGATCTTTGAAACCATCTGGTTGTTCTATGTAAACTTCATCTGAAATAAAACCATTCAAAAATGCATTCTTCACATCTAATTGAGATAATTTCCAACCTTTGCAAGCAGCAATTGCTATGGGAGTCCTTATGGTTGTCATTTTTGCAACAGGACTATAAGTTTCATCATAGTCCACACCATATGTCGTGCATATCCCTTTACAACAAGCATGGCTTTGTACCTAGATACACTTCCATCTGCAAACCTTTTTGTTTTGTAGACCCATTTACATCCAATGATCTTCTGGCTATTTGGTTTAGGAACCAAATCCCAAGTCTCATTTTCCATCAATGCATCATATTCCTCTTGCATAGCTTTTTCCCAATTCTTCTTTCCTTTAGCTTCATCATATGTGAATGGATCTTAATCTACTTTTAACATGTAAGCATAATCTTTAGTAGTCAAGAATGAAGTATCGTAGCTATACCTTGTAGGTTGCCATTTGTGCCTAGATGACCTTCTGAGTTCTCCATTTCTTGAAGTTTCTAGTTTATCACATTCTGGATCAAACCTTGGCACTTCTTCAACTTCAACATGTACTTCATTATTCTCCTCTTCATCAAATATCTGAACCTTTGATTTTCCTTTCTTTTGATTCACAACTTCTTCAACATCTGCATGAACATTAAGTGTACCTGCATACCAAGTACCTTGCTCATCAAATTTAACATCCTTAGACACAAGGAATTGCTTTGTGGATGGACTCCACAACCTATAACCCATTTGCTTGTCATCATAACCAATGAATAAATACTTCTCTGCTTTAGGTTCCAATTTATGCCTCAATTGTGATGGCACATATGCATATGCCAAGCATCCAAATATTTTACAATGATCCAAGGTAGGTCTCTTACCCCACCAAGCTTCATATGGTGTCATACCCTACAAGGCTTTACATGGTAACCTATTGACCAAATATGTGGCTGTGTTTACAGCCTCTGCCCACAAATAATTAGGGCAATTTTTCTCCTTCATCATGGATCTTGCAAACTCAACAAGAGTTCTGTTTCTTCTTTCTGCTACCCCAAATTATTGAGGAGATTACCTGCAAGTAACTTCTCTCTTTATACCTACATTCCACAAATAATCACTGAACTCATTAGAGAAATACTCTCCCCCTTCATCTGACCTTAACCTCTTCAATTTTTGACCTGTAATTCTTTCTGCATATGCATGATAGTGTTTAAATGTATTAAACACTTCTGACTTGTCTTTGATCACATAGATTGTAATCCACCTGGTAGCATCATCAACATATATGACATAATATCTCGAACCATTTATATTGAAGTCCTTTGAAGGACCCCACACATCTGTATGTACCAATTCAAGTCTTTCTGAATACATAAAACCATGCTTATTATATGATTGCTTATGAGCCTTAGCTAACTGACATGCTTCACATCTGTATGTCATGTGTTGACCTGTAACATTAGGCAATCCAAGCACTGAACCATTGTTAACCATTTCTTTGATACCTCTTTCATTAAAATGTCCAAGTCTTTTATGCAGCAAATAATCATTCATTGCCATGTAGATTATGCTCCTTGCTTGAGCATCCTTCTTCATCCAAATCTTTATATCTGCAAGCTCCTCCCTAGTTGGAACACTAGGATCTTTGAACTCTGGCTTTTCTTCCTCCCCTGTGATGTATCCCATCAGATCTTTGCTCATAAGATGAGCTTCCATTCTCATAGACCAAGCTGGATAGTTCTCTCTATCCAACTTCTCAATTTGGAGACTCTCTCCCATCCTTGCTTCACCTATACTATCAAATCTTTAATCCTTATAAGAAATGAATGTACCTTAGCTTCGAATGTTGCTCCTTCTGATCCTTTGATAGCCTTTATGTGTCTTCCTTCAGTCTTTCTTCCACACTTTATCCTTTCGAACCTTCAAGGTGTGAAATTTGTATATCTGCAACAGTCGAGGTCTTCCTTTTCCTCAATTTTGATACTTCCTGCTCTGATACCACTGATGGATAGTATTAATCTCCAAAAGAACAAGCTATCCTTGATGTTAGACCACCTCTATATTAAGAATAACTTTAAACTCCAACCAATTTTGGAAGACAATCACCAAACTATCAAGAAATTAGCTAACTGTGAAGAAAGTCATTTCACAAAAAAGTCTATTGCACATTAATCACTCATTGATTAATCATTTGTGTAAAGTTTCTAATAAAACTTTGTAGGATGTGTTGCCTAGAGTTTGCGCACCTCCTCCAAGTTAAAACACTTCAAAAGCTTCAGTAGATTATGAGAAATGCTTCAAACAATCTACCTATGTCTGAAACTGCCTTCTTGTAGAGTCGATTTTGACACCTGCAACTTCTAACACATAGTTCTGCCAATCTAGAACCCGTCTAAGAAAATGCTTTTATCCATAGATGGTTTACCTTCCAACTTAGACTTTGACTCCTCATTTGTGTAAAACTTTACACTGTGCACTGAGAACTGATCATTTCTTTGACCATCAAAATTGCGCCTGTTTCAGAAGACACTCAACACTATGCTCCATTATTAGAAAGATGTACAAGATAATTATATGTTCCAAATAATACAAAAGAAATCTACTCAAAACTCATATATACCAAAGAGAGCAAGCAAGGGTGAGGGTTGGAAAAAGAAATCCAAAGCAAGCTCCCAAGAGAGCATGAGTCCTCCAAGAGTATGAGCATACTCTACTCCAAGTCCTTTAATTCCAAGACTGCATGTGAGATAGCACTCACACTACACCACCTTCAAGGAAACTTCTCCTGCTTGTGTTTGAGACAGAGTGCATGCCATAAGTGTGTGTGTGTGTGTGTGTGTGTGAGAGAGAGAGAGAAGCACTCCCTAAAGTTGGATGATTATGGAAAGCAGGATCATGGCTTTATATAGGATTCAAAAGGGGATAGCGTTTTAAAAACGTTGATCCAAAAATCTTAGGAATGGTTTTGATGAAAACATGCATGAGTTTTTAATGATGGATGATGTGGCATGAGATAGATGATGTGGCAAAAAAATCATCACATGGTATACCCAAAGTTAGGCACAAGGATTTGGGTCCTTCCACTTCTTTATTTTGGCTCCCTTTTATTGAGCAAGGAAAACTTTTAGATAACTTTTTAATTGTTGTTGAGTTTAAGAAATAAGTGTTTGACTTTTTAGGCTTATTTTAGGCATTTTTGGGCAAATATTCTATATGGTTGGATTGCTCACTTCAAATAATCTATGAATGTGTATTTCATTTCTAAAATTCCTAAATGTCATTTTTTGATCGTTTTCTAATCTAATTCTTAAAACAACCTAGGGTATAAACTAAGAAAAATGTTCAATCATATATAGGATGATTTGGGAGAATCTAATCTAAAAATGCAAAATTAGGATTTATAAATGGTTGTTTCCTAGTAATTTCCCTATAGACGATAAGGAATGTTCACAAAACAAAGTCTTCGGAGCTTCCATTTTTATCATTCCGTGTGAAGTGCAAGAGCATGGACTTCCAAGAGTGAAATATTATATTTGTTGTTTCAAAGTGTACCTTGATTACAGTGTGCAAGAATATGTTAAACCACAAATCAGACTTCCATTCTTTCTTCAAGTGAAATTTTCCTTCATAAATCAATTTATATGTAGTAATGGCCCATGGAGAGGAATCAAACTACTTTTCCATGAACAAAATCTCTATGAAATTGTGTGATTCATCGACTCAATGATTCCATGTCCGCCCTTGTTGCCTAGCAATATGTCACTCATAAGGTACTATTGTATGTGTAAAGTATTTTGCAAGAGGAATGAGTAAGGGCATAGAATGAATGGCCTCAAGGAGCAGTTCGTCCAATCAATCAAAAGCATGTAATATAAAATATGTGGTTGTAATATGCTCTAGAATATAAGTAAGAAAAAGTGAAACAACCATTGCCTTTCCCTCCAAAAAAGCCACTTTGGGAATAACTATCTTGAATATCGATAGCATATGCTTTCAATGTGTGACTTCAACACCCATAACAGGTGGATATCTATGAGTTACAAGTTCACATGATTTACTTTTAGGCTTGATGTTAGTGTATCTCAATTTGAAGTGTGGGAGGATCATGAACCTGAATGTTTGTAGTGGTATCATTCTCAAAAATAAAAAATATTAGCCCTGCCACTTTTTCTACAAATCACATATGATGCATGACGTAGTAAATGTGTTCCCAATTGATAATATCAAAGCCTTCGGAAAATCAATTTGAACGATCACCAAGTTCAAGTTGTAGTGTCTCGCAGAATCAAAGGTCAGCATGACTGACCAGATACAAGATATTGTCATAGACCAAACTCGATGAAGAATTCCTGCCAAACATCTTCGCAATTGAATTGCAAAGGCCTTTTTTGACAATTCCATGTAAAATCCATGCTTAGCACGATGAAGAATTCCTGCCAAACATCTTCGCAATTGAATTGCAAAGGCCAATAAGAATCCCAAGCAAGGTAAATGGACACCAATCAGATAGTGTGAATGCTTGCTCAACTTTGAGAATGAGAACCACAATCCCATATTTTGTAGTACAAGGCATATATTAATCAAACCACATTTCCTTAAATTTGGATGCAATAAGATTCATAAAAAAAAAAACTCCATCGCATATTATTGCACCTCATTTGGATGTTAGCATATACTCCTTACTTCATAGTGATGTGCACAATTTTCGTAATAACGAAGATGTATCAAAGATCCACATATCATTACTGAAAAAATTGGGAGGGTCTAATTTTGGGCACTTGAGCAAACAATTGAAGAGTCATTTTGACAAACACCCAATATCAAGATGCTCTTGTCGTTTTCGGCATTTCTCCTTTCTTTATAGTTCATATAGCCTACGCAAATCGACAACATGATCGTTGTTGCAATATTCAATATGTTCTTTTGGAGTCAACGAACAGGATAGCTGAGTAGATCCTTTGCATGCGCATCCCTTAGTCTGTAAATCTCTACAAATCGCTTACCAGAGTCCCGTATTACATCTTGCATCCGTAGGACGTATTACATATTGCGTTCTTAGGACAAACTGATCCCAATGCATTACTAGTGGAGTAAGGCATTCCATGAATTGAGGAGATCAAATCCCTTACTTTCTCAGGAAGAAAATGCATACCAGTGATTGCATTGTTAAACTTAAGGAGCATACATCGAGAGCAAGGGGACATTGCAGAGTAATGTTTGTTTTGAAGATCAAGCATGAGAAGAATCTGGCCAAAACTATGAAGATCAAGGGAAGCAAAATATCCCCCTGTCAAGTGTTGCAATAGCTCTCTAAAGTAGTAAATACGATACAATCTTGCCCGTGCATGATGATGTAAATGCAAAAGAAAAGTGAAGCCACAAGTGAATGGGTGTTTCAAAGTCCAAGGGTCGATGAAACCAAGAGATTGTATACATGATCGCCATGCAGCAGATTCCGTGGAGAACATACGGGCTGCCCCTATAGTTAAGTCACGTGAGCGATCAAATTGAAATCTACCATCAACCATTACATGTGCTTTGAGTAATTGTGAAAGCATAGAAGCCACAGATTCCCCTGATTAGGTGCATCGACCATATACATTTAAGGAGATATGATCCACCCTTTCCAAACCCACAAGCAAATTAAAAGGTAGCTTTGCATAAACATCCGAAGTATGTAGATGCCAAATTACCAGTATATACAACCAAAAGTCTGTAATAACTTCTAGTTCTTCACAGTGTGAAGCTTACTCAAGTACAAAAAAGAGTCACATTGTTTCTAGCGATCCATGACCAAAGCATATTCCACTTGGTAGAAGTGCCCAAGTCCTGTACACAAGCTTCATTGAGCAAATGAAGGTATGGGGGGGGTCTCTTCATCCATTAAAGCAGCAGCCTCATCTTTGTCAAGTCTACCTACATCAAAAGGAGATTCTAACACAAATACTTTCTGATGCAAGCATTCTCATAAACACAGCTAGTAACTTCAAAGCACGGTGCACCTTTCCCCATTTACAATTGTATGCTACCAGAGGAAGGCATTGTCAATTGATGAGATCTGGGTAGTGTTTACGTATGTATGTACATACATACACATACTTAGTCCTGCTAAAAGATGGATTCAGGTATCAAACAGGTCAGTTTATTGCCACAAATGATGGGAAGATAACATTGTAACGATTGAAAACATAATTATGGCATGGATGCATGTGCATATTCAATTCACCAGCATGGTTCGATTACACCAATTGTTTAACCAAGAAATGATCCTGTCGTCTTGAGAAATTAGAGTCTGATCAATGATAGTAAGATATTCAAGCTGTCCTTGATCTGAACAAATGAATCGATACAATGTTTTACTCACAATACACGTGAGAGTCTCAATGCCTCGAGGCAACCAGAAAAATTTGATTTAGATGTGCTCATGCATTTACACCAGGTATCTTTGTCTGCATAAGCAATGATGATCCTTTAGTGCCCAAAAATGGTATGTGAATTGTTTTGCATCAAAGAATATGCAAAGGGACTGAACTATGAGAGAACTACATTCTGATTGAGTAGTGGATTCCCATGCATATCATCTCTGGCAATCAAAAGTAAAATTGTTTCTTCATGCATGTGCGTCCAAGCTCCGAATTCAGCTGGATATTCAAGAATAAACTCTTCTCTCATATTGACAACTGTTATCAGAATCCTGTTGCAGCTCAGTGAGATACTGGTACATGTAATGAATCCTTCACACCTATGTTTGGAACCTGCTTGAGTACATCCTGTATCCTATTCACCATTAACATGTGAGATGGATCTGGTTGCCACTGTATCTGGTCCTGAAGTTGTATTTGATCAAGAAGATCACGCTTTTTAGCTTCAATCTCACAAAGTTGAAGCTTCAGATATTTGCAATGATCTTCCTCTGCCTCTGATGTTTTCTCTGCCAACAGATTCCGTAAGATCTCTACTTTACGTAAAGCTTCATCCGCATGAGCTTGGAACATCTCTGCCTCTCTGATTTTTAGCTTCAGCTTCATCTTGAGTGCTTCAATTTCTAATTTCCGCCTCTCTCGCTGGAACTGCATTTCCCGCAGTGCCAATTTCTTATCCTCCAACTCTTTCTCACATGCCTCTAGAGTGGCACGAGCCCTCTTTGCTGCTCTGACTTTCTCATCAGAAACTTCCTCTATTTTGGTGACAGCCTCCTGGACAACTTCAGCAATACGAGCACATGCCTCTTGATGGTCTATTATATTGACATACCCATTGGATTGGTCCTCATCCTTCTCCAATCCTGTTGTCAGTAAGTCTCTCTCTCTCTCTCTCTCTCTCTCTCTCTCTCTCTCTCTCTCTCTCTCTCTCTCTCTCTCTCTCTCTCTCTCTCTCTCTCTCTCTCTCTCTCTCTCTCTCTCTCTCTCTCTCTCTCTCTCTCTCTCTCTCTCTCTCTCTCCCCCCAACACTCCCCCCCCCCAAAACACACACACACACAAAAAGGAGGCTGCGAGGAGCTACATGGTGGTATGCTCGGTTGCTCCAAACGCCAAGGGAGTGGGCTGCTGCAGCCTGCATGAGAAGAGAGAAACTTGCGCAGAAATTTAGAGAAAAAGATGTTGAAGTTGAAGAAGTTCGAATCAAGTTACGAGAGTTTTGGGGCCAAGTCTTATTGATAAGTGACTTTTAGGTCATTTGAGCATGTTCACACATAGCCAATGACCAAAAGTCATAAAAATAATGTAAATGCCTATAACTCCCCAATTTGGAGTCCAAAAAATATAGAAATATGTGTCTAGAAAGCTCTTGGAGAGGGCTAGCACTTGGAAGGGTCAAGATATACAAAGGAGAGTCCTTGGGGCCTTTATCCCCAACACTCTCCCACTTAAAGAAACAAGGCGGCTCTTTAACTGCCAAAAAGAACACTTCTTGGAAATCAATGCCCTCTGTTTCGGCTTATCTCTTCGCAACCAGTCTTGCCTTATACTCGGGTTTGCCATCAACAAATGCTCTGATACCAAATGTTAAGGGTGTATGTCAACTATGCTCTGATACCAAATGTTGGAATTGGGGAGGATCTTAGTAACAATAATCACAGCTTTACAGGATCTTCCAACAGATGAACCTTAGCATACACACTTAAAGACTCAAAAACACTTTAAGACTCAAAAACACTTTAAGACTCAAAAATAGATGAATGAGAAATAGAGAGAGAATACACAACTTGTCAAAGTGTAACAATAAGTTCAATGCTTACCTATACTAACTGATATTCGAATGTCAAATTAAAAATTGTTTAGATGATACAAAACTAAATGTGTGCTTCCATAGATACAAAATCTGAATCTAAGCAGAATATCGGGAACTAGATACAAGAGTTTGTTCATAAAGTGTCTAAGAGGTATAAAAAGTGTGTATATATGAGTTTGGAGTGAATAGAAACAATATAGAACTGTTTGTACAACAAACCCTAACTGAATAACAAAGAAAACTCCTTATGCTGATATAGAAGGCATGAAGCCTAGGAACTGCAACACCAAAAGATAAGGATAGAATATAGAACTTTCTACTCACAAAATTCAGCAAGATGCTGATAATTGGGTGCCAAAATCTACTCCAAAGCTACACCATAAGTTAGTCATCCAAGTTAGTCACCTCCAGGATTGAGGATTGACTGATATTTGAGATTGGTCCTCAAGTGATGCCAAGAGTGACCCCTAAGGCCTTCTTATATAGACCTAAAGATTGATCCACGAAAATTAGCCGAAAAAGAAGCTTTTTAATCGGAAAAGCATGCATATGACTAAAAATAGCGATAAGTTTTTTTTATCGTTAAATTTGCTTTTCGGGCACTAATTTGTTGCGATCTCATCATCTAGATATCCACTTGATAAGAGAACTTGCTTTTCTTGATGTACATAAGATAGGAGTCATGATAAGGCAAGGCAGTCAAGTGCATTCAGTGTGTTCAATTCGGTGCGTGCAAGGTGCGAGGACCGAATGGTATCCCAAGGTAAGATGCGTAAGGTGTGTCATTACAAATACACCATAGTGCCCAGAAACGGTTCGGCCGTTTCTGGGAAACGGTTCGGCCGTTTCTGGGAAACGGTCCGGCCCAAAAACACCGTTTCTGTGCCTTTTTTTTCCAGAAATTTTTTTTTTGAAGACTTCATTGGAGATTGGTTACTTGTTGTGTTGCGCGAGCGACTGTCGACGATTTCTTCTGCTCTTCCTGCCGATTGAGAGAGAGAGAGAGAGAGAGAGAGACCACTCAGCCTGCTCACTCGGCCTGCTGCCTTCGAAGTTCGCCCTTCACTCAGGTATATGTTTTCCGAATTGTAGGACAGTAGACTGTAGTGTATACAGTAGTGTTTATGTACTATGAGTGCATGTGTGTGTGCAATGTCCATGAGTGCATGTGTGTGTGCATGAGTGGAAGCATGTGTGTGTGCATGAGTGGCAGCATGTGTGTGCATGAGTGCATGTGTGACATCATACATGTGTGCATGTACTATGACACTTGAGTGCATTATGTGTGTACTATGTATGAGTGCACACTGCATGTGTGTGCATTGTGTGTGCAATGTGCTGTGTGCATTGTGTACATGTACATTATAATTTGTGTGTGTGCATTGTGTGTGTGCATATGTAGCATCTTATGTAATATGTAAAT
>CM035423.1:75231327-75283827 GCA_020310875.1 Ceratopteris richardii | reverse complement strand
ACAAGAATATCCTTCTATTGTTTGGACCCCATGTGCTTCTCATTGCTTAGATCTTTTGATTGAGGATCTGGGCAACATATTTTGGGTGCATGCAATCTTTGCCACAGCACGAAGTATGGTCAGATTTGTGACCAAACGTCCAAAGATGTTAGCTATGTTTCGAGCTAATAGTCAGCTGGAGATCCTCAAGCCTGTCGTCACGAGGTTTGCTTACATGTTTGTCGTCTTAGAGAGGCTTGTTCGTGTGCGAACAAATTTGATTCGCACAATCAGCAGTGATGAGTGGATTGCTTGGGATAAAAGCACCACTCCAAAGTTCTTGCAGTTTAGACGCAATGTAATGAATGAGTCTTGGTGGGTTGAGGCAGAGGGTTTAGTTAAAACCCTAAACCCTATATACACAGTCCTGCGCATCACCGACATGGAGGGAAGTACGATGGGTCTTCTCTATGAGTATATGGACAAAATTGGAGAGGCCCTGAATAAAAACACATACTTATCTATCTGCTGAGAAGTAAGTTTTTTCCATGTTTTATGTTTTCATTACTCTTTAATCTTGATTAGTCATTATAAGCATGACATCTATAATGTATTAATTCTTGAATTTTCTTTTCATGATTGTAGAGTGGAAGAGATACGACAGGTATGGAATAGGCGTTGGGATTGGTTTCACAGACCAATTCATGCTGTCGCTCACATATTGCATCCATTATGGCGTAGTGAGGATCCGCTTCAGAGTGAGGAGCTAGATTTCGGCTTTCAGGAGTACATACAACGTTATAGTGGTGGTGATTTAGAGATCATCCGTCGCATAGAGGATGATCTTCTTGCTTTTAGGAATGAGACACACCACTTTGGTAGACCGACTGCAAAGCTCCGAGAGACTCAGATCCAGCCTGTCTCATGGTGGGAGAAATATGGTGCATGTGCACCTACATTGGTAATTTTCTTATTTACTTTGATTTTATTATTTACTAATTAGTGCTTTTCAAGATTATGTTTTTGCTAATTTAATATCATTATGTTTTTGTTTAATAGAAACGTATTGCTCTTCGAGTTCTCTCTCAAGATTGTAGCTCTGGATCTTGTGAGAGAAATTGGAGTACATGGGCTCTTTTTCACACTAAAAAGAGAAATAAACTTACGACAGCCCAGCTTGAGAGACTTGTCTTCTGCAACGCCAACTTGAAGCTTTTAGAGAGACTTTCAGCATCTCCTGATCCCATACAGATAGATGTTGATAAGCTTGATATTGAGAAGGTGCAGCACATTCCAGAGATACCTCAGGAGGATAGAGATCTTTACACTTTGCTCTATGAGGAGTCCATTCAGCCCGCGCATGATACACGCTCACGACGCCATGGTGATAGCAGGAGGCATGCAGATGAGCCTACTAGAGAGGCACTATCTTCTAGTAGTGAGGAGGATATAGAGAGTGATGATGGATCCCAAGATTCTATTGATGTAGAATCTGATTGATCTACTTTGTTTATGGAACATCTTTCATGATGATATGTATTTGACACTTCAGTTTTTTTATCTATGATGTATCATTTTGGCTTGGAATTTTGGATTTTGGAAGTATGTATACATAATACAAGTCTTTATAAATTGTCTATTGTCTAGAGACAAATGTTTAATTAATAATGTGCATATGCCATAGTTGAACTTAATAATGTAAGAAATTTGATTGTTCAATGCATGTATGTATGAGACTTGAGTGTATCATGTATGAGTAGTTAGTGTGTGGCCACTGGCATGTGCAATGTGTGTGTGCATTGTGTGTATATGTGACATGTGTGTATGACATGTGTGTATATAAATTATAATATATATATGTATATATAAATATATATATAAATATATATATATATATATATATATGTATATTTACCGTTTCCGCCGTTTCCCGTTTCTTGCCGTTTCCAAATTTTTGGAAACTCCAAAACTCCGTTTCCGACTGGTCCGAACCGACCGTTTCCAACCGTGCAGGGCACTATGTTCGATAGTAATCAAAAGTCTCCATTCACTGATATTTCCTTTTGACATAGACCTCTTCTACCAACGAAAAGGCTGTAGGCTCCTTTTCCCCTTTGAAAGTTAGCTAATGCTCCTACCTTTTTTTTGCTTGATTCAGTCGGCATACTGCTCCCATCTTGTCAAAGGATAATGTGACTATAGAATAGCACGTGGGATCATGAACACCAAGCAGCGTGGCTCATCTGGAAAAGCTTATGGCTTGGGTCTTCTACGTCATGGGTTCAAATCCCCGCGGGCGCAGCCTGGATGTCTTGATTGCATGAGTGTCGAACCACACTCTGAGACCAATAATAGATACTTTTTGCTTCTCTCTTCATTGTTCGACGTCCAAGCTCTCCTCAATGCTCTATGTCTTCCGCACGTACACAGAGATGTTTCTTGCGTTCATCCACCCGACCGCCGAGCTCATCAAGACTCTTGAATACTCCCTTTAGAGAGAGTGTTCATTCTCTATATTCTACCAAAAATATCTAATGATATCCATAATACGCTATGTGGCATGAACTACCATGATGAATATCATATCCCAATGAATATCATATGACATAGGGCCAAGGTGCATAACGTATGACGGGGCATAATTGCCGGCATATCCCCATCCTACTCTGTGCCTACCTTTCCCTATCCGAGAAGCAATCCAGTAATACTGGAATATCTTCTACCATCTTTCTCTCACTGTGACCAATCATACACGTACTTGGAACCCGCGAATATCAAGTCACAAAACTGTCCTCAACTAACTGCCTAGTAGAAACATGGCAATCATATAGCAGCCCCCTCTGAGAGAAGGACGCACATAGTCGAATCTCTATGGAACCACAGAGAGCAACCTCATAAATCTAAGGGTAATGGTCACCCTCAAGTAACACCATCAGGTAAGACCCTCTGTAAGGTATCTCATAAGTCCATCTCAGCATATTTGCCAAGGTGGTCAGACCCACATAGGAATAACCGAAGACGAGATCCCATACCTATGCAATAGCTAGAATCACTGAGACTGGTGCCCAATGCACATATCTGTGTGGCCCAAGGCATCTCTGAATAGAACGTTCACACTCACTATAGAAAATAAATCATGTGCCTCTTCAGTGTCAAAAAACATTGATGAATTCCTATGTCCACCACATGTGGACTATGTTTGGCTGCTCTAGAGTCTGGAAAATTACTCTCCAGACAATAGTAGGTTCGGGTAATGGGGATTACCGGATAATTCTAGTGCATTTCCATTCCCATACAAAATACAATCTTAACATTCATTACACCTTAATACCACAAAACAGATGACACAGACTTAACGCCAAAACATAGATATGGCACCAAAGTATCTCTATATATGACTACTCAGAATACATGTTCGCTGTATACACAATTCCGACTTCTTCTTTGCTCCGCTCGATCTCCCTCTTAAGAGATTCCAATAGTCATATGCATGAGACGTTCCCATTACATGGTATGTGCGTGGAATTCATCGGAAGTTCAATTGACCTATTTACAAAAATATATAAATAAGATTTACAAAAATATATGTACCGGCGACAACCTAAAAACTAGAACCATATTTGCTATCTTAGTGTCCTTTATCAAGAAACCGGAGATGCCAATAGCTAAACACAATCTTTGAGCTCATGTGTGAAGGGCTCTTCTCTTGCCTAGAAAGAGACGAGAAGCCCATTCGTATGTTCCTAAATTAAAATCCTCCCACCTCCACTATTCAGCTATTTCCTTAATTAATTTAGAAAAACTTTCTAATTTTACACATCACCCAAATAATACAACTCATATGGAATGTATGGAGGAGAATGCATTCGTCCAATTTGATGAGGTGGGTCCACCAAATTATGCCATGTGGATGACCCCAAATGAAAGATTCCTTGCAGCCCAAGTAATTGCCTTACAGCTCAAGTAATTGCCTTCCAGCCCAAAGTAATGCTGCAAGCTTTGCAACCCAAGTAATTGCCTTGCAGTCCAAGTAATTGCCTTGCGCAAAGTTGAAAAAGCCATTTCCCATCTAAAAGAGCTTCCCTAAGATGCCTTGCTGCCCAAGGAAGATGGTTGCTTTCTTTCCATCAAACGATGGATGAATTATAGCCATGCAAAAATGTGCACCAAAGTCACCTGGTCCCGGGGACGGGTCCCGGGGACGGGTCCCGGGGACGGTGGTGTCCCCGGGACGGGGACGGAGCCTAGGGTGTCCCGGGGACGGGTCCCCGAGACGGCACCAAGAAAACGCTGATTTTTTCAAAATAATGAGATGAAACTTATGTACAAACAATTCCTCAACATGTGAAATGACCAATAATAAGAAAAACATAGAAAAAAGGTGTTTTTTAAGTATAAACAATGAGCACGTTGAGTCGTTGACAGTTGAAACTTGAACGTTCAAAGTTAGTAGTTAACTGGTACTCCAAGAGTTGAAACTTACAAAGTTACAAGTGATAAGTCTCATGTATATCATCATGTCAAAAAATAGATTCTACATCATCATCATATCAAAAAGATGTTACATCATGAGATAAAAAGATCTTATATCATACGATCGATGGACAAATGCCAAAAAGACTACATAGTACATATGATGGGAACATAAATAAGAAATGTAAAAGGCAGCACGCTACAACATAAATGTGATGACTATGGAGAATCCAAGTGGAGAGTCACAGTGACAGACTCATTTTCTGCAACACAATCAGTGGTTGTTGCATCTTCATGTTCTTCATTTACCACTTGGTCCGATCCCTGCTCTACCTCCCATTCTCTGAAAAGATCTCCCTCCATGCATTGCGTCCGTCGAAGCATCCTCAAATTTGCACTGACAAACACAAGATCACTAACACGCTGCACACCAAGCCTGTTCCTCTTCTTAGAGGCTACATGTCCATACACACTCCATAGTTGCTCAAGGCAACTCGTGGTGCAAGCTTGGCTAAGTATCCGAATGGCCAATTGTTGAAGATCTGGACCATCAGAACCAAAATCCTCCCACCATAGGGCAGCACCAACACGTAGCCTATCCTCTTGGGCATCTGCACATGCATATGAAGCATCTTTCCCTGTTCTATATTTGGATAATTGATCTCTGATAAGTCGCCTAGCTTCACTATCCGGGACAAATCTCTCTAATATTTTCCTCCATCCATTAGCTACCTCTGGATCTGCATATTGCTTTTTATCTTGAAATTCTGGATCCAACATGTATGCTGCTGCGTGAAGTGGAGAGTAGTATGCATCCCATCTGCTAACACAAATAGCTGAAAGTTCTTCATACCTATCATTATCATTCACCAATGTTTTTAGTGCTTCAATTGTGCGATCCATAGCTTCATACACTTTACCAATACATGGCTCCATGGAATCCACAATTTTCAATAAGTGAACAAGTGGATGAACAATATCCACGATGTGAGAAATGTTTTCCCACCATGCTGCATCATCAGCTAATCTTCTAAATTTCTTTCCTGCTGAAGTAGAAGCTTCTGGCATCCTTGCGAATTCATCACTCAATAAAAGCCCTCTCAAGACACCACTACATTTTACTACTCGGTGTAACATAGTGAAATTATATGCAAACCTTGTGTCTGAGTACTTGAGCAAAGCAATTACCATATCTTTGAAATATGGTGATCTATGGAAAAAGTTAAACAAATAACTTAATAAGTGAACATTTGAAGTTTGAACAATAAATCACCAAATGGCAAATATTGAAGTGGAATGAAAATTCAATTCTTACCGAGCTGCAATGAAAGCTATGTGGTCATGGTAAAAAAAAACGTGGCACTGCAGTGTCCACTTCCTCCTTCAATATGGGATTCCAATTCTCATGGAGTGTTTGTTGTCGTGATTGACGTACATAGGGCATTCCCGATGGTGTGGAAGAACTAGGAGTAGGATGAGGAGTGGAAGTAGATGTAGGAGTAGGAGTAGGAGTAGGAGCACGAACCGGAGCCGATGATGATGATGCTCTTGAAGAGGATGGCATAGAAGACCTCACAAATGATGCCGGGTCGATAGGAGCTTGTGAAGCACGACGAGCATGAGCTTGAGCATCACTAATAGCAAGTTTGTTGAGTAATTCTTGCTTCTTCTCCGAAGTGATTGCGGAACAAAATCTTACTTCATGTCCACGCTCATGAAGTAAATGTGCACGCACCTTGTTTGCTCCACCCGTTCTTTTGTAGCGACGTAGCTTGCAAGTCCATGGTCTTGCACCACCTCCTTCTCCGGCTGATACGGGAGATTCCACCTCTTCCCACCATGTCCATTTGCTTGTAGCATGCCTCCTCTTCGTGTTTGACCCACTTGTTCGCGATGAAGAAGCCATAAGAGAAGAGAAGACTATGAGGAGAGGAGCAAGAAAGAGAAGGGTGAAGAGAGGGCTGAGAAGATATGGCTCAGCCCTTGAGTATGCAAGGGTGAAGATAACTCAAACCTTCACACACACAAGATGCTTGCAATGAAGGCTCTAAGTGAGTTTGTGGCTTGAAGAGCTGAAATGGGGGGCTATTTATGCTTGTAAACAAGCCTCTAGAGCTCCTAAAAAAGGAGCCAAACTTGAGCCTAAAAAAATCGAACGCAAAATTCGAATTTGAATTTAATTTTTCAGTCAAAAAATCCCGCCAGAACTGCCCGCCCGTCCCCGTTTTGACCTGTCACCGATTTCCGTCCCCGGGACGCGTTCTCGGGACGGCAGCCTGTTTTGCATGGATTGATCGGGACGTCCCGCGTCCCCTACACACATCCCATATGTTTCATGCTTGGGGACGGCGTCCCGGCGTCCCTAGGACCCGGGGACGCGTCCCCTTGTTACTTTGATGTGCACTCACATAGAGGTGCTCTTAAGAAAAAAAAAATTAGGCTGGGCTGGAGTGCAAAGAGAGGGCAACCAATAGATATGGTGGCTGTCCAGCCCTCCCTACAAGCTCCATCCCATTCCTTTCATCTTTCCCATCTAGACCTTCATTTATGAGTGCACATGTGATTTCCTCAAGCCAACAAATGCATCTTGTACTTTGACAAGAATTGGAGGAACTTAAAACTCAAAAAGAGGTAAAGACAAATATGTGGTGCATCGTATGCAAAAAATCGTGACATTCTTCTCAAGATTGCCCGGAGAGATTGGTGTGTCAATTTTGTGTAAAACCACGTCATGAAGCAAGGGACTGCTATTTTCTCAAAGGTGTGCAAATGAATTGGCCATCACTCAGTGTACCTGCGTATCAGCACCTGTTACCAAACGCAGGATTCCAAAAGATGACTATATTGTTATGTCTTGATCAGCATGCGTACAAAAACTTCTTGATAGATTCAAATGAAGGATTGCAAGCCTATGGCAGTGCCACTTAAGGAAAATGTTAAGATTTCAACAAATATGGAAGAGGAACCTTTTGAAGATGCTCGTATATGCAATAAAAAAATCACATACTCAGAAAGTAACTTGCATACAAGCTTTGAATGCATTGTCAACTTTTTTCTTTGCGTCGATTCTATCATTATAATTTTTTGGACGAATACACAGCTTGAACAAAAGAAATTCAGAAACTCTACGGGGTGGTACTGAAATGCTCACGATTGGTTTTTCTTTGAATGGTGATGAAATTATGGACTTTATAAACAAAAAACAACGAACTTGAAGCACAGAAGTAAATGAAATGTAAGAAGTACATACCTGTAAAGAATTCCTGTATCTCCTTGCATGCAGTTGTTGAATCTAGGCCTCCCTTAAGCCTTTCAAGGAGCTCTTCTGATTTCCAGAACAGCTGTTTGCCTTTAGAACCCTTACTTCCATGAAAAATACGTCGCACACAATCAAACTCTTTCATCAGTGCTTCTTTCTCCCACTTATCTGCACATGTAAAAAAGGCATTCTTGACCCATCCCAGCAGTTCTGAGGTGTGCGTACATGCTTTGCATTCAAATAACATATCAGACGACTTGTTGTTCCCATTTAATGAAGTACCCATCGCTATCAGCCCTACACGAATTGCACAATCAGTATGTGTCCAATGAGAACATATGTCACATCCAACCCATCGGCAAGTATTCACATCAAAGTCAAACTTGCTGCATATGGTGCACATACATGCATTGCAGAAACCACTCTTTGTACAGCACACGTCGCACTTGCATCCGTCAACCGGAAGCAAGCTTTGACAGGCCATATTCCTACACCTTTGGTGAAGAAAAACTTCTATTAAAGCGCTCTCAGTTAATGATAAGTCAGGTAGCAGAAATGCTTGTATCCCGGTCTTTATCGCCACGAGGATTTCTAGCTGAGCTTTGTTCGCCCGTGCCAGTGTCTCAAAAGACAAGTCGGATCTGCTTAGAACACACTTCTGCAACACTGCAAATTCCTCTCTCTGCTGTATGCCTCCTGTACCATTTAGAATGTCTCGTAGCTCTATTTTAAGCTCTTCTGACATCTCTTCTGGTTTCCCGTCCATCCACTCTAGGATCACCTCAACTGGTTCAGTTGCAATGTCCATAAGAGCTGGAAAACTTGATCTCTCTACAAGCTGAACCATATTCCGTTCACTAGGCACAAAAGCATGACCTATTTCCAGGAATTTTCTATCCTAGCGCTTCATAAGAGGGTCAACTTCCATGAAGGGAATTATGGACAGTGAACGTCCCTAGATCCATAGAGCAAAAATAAACTACGATTTTGACGACATTCTCATCCATGAGACCCGCTTTGGATGATAGTTACCTCAGCGCAGGATAACCACTCACAGGATGTTTTGAAAGTATGCCTATGAGCATTCTCCGAGGCACGATCCACTGAAAGGAAAGGGAAGCACGACTTTTGATCGCGCCGATTTACATCTGGCCTCTAACAGTTAAGCTCGCTCTCTCTCCCTGGGCCCCGATGATTGCCCTTGTCACATTCTCAGTGTACGTGACTCTCTGTGCGCAACTGGTGATCACCAATATCTTGTCACTCGTGGGCTGGCAAGCCCGCTCCTGTCTTGTGGGCTTCCAGTGAAATGTACGGAGACACAAAAAAGTAGTTCAAAACGGACCAAGGCAATATTGGAGTCTGCTGAAGTCATTGTCCTCAAACATTTGTAATCGTAATGGAGTCTCAAGCTGTCGAGTCTTGACTCTGGAGTCTTCATGCTCGACTCTCGGCTAATGCACCGTCGTGCAACCATGCTTGTCACGCTTTGACGCTTTCCTGTATCTGAGATCCACGTCTCGAGAACACGTGATCTTAGACTGAAAGTTTAGGGAGCAGTGGAGCACGAATGTCCCTCAAGGCTCACGGGTGCCCAGCAGCTTTCCTTTGATGGTTGAAGAAACAAAGTAAAAAGAATGCAATTTTTTTGTGATCTTTGGCCTTTCAAGCCAAAGAGTAGAGGTGTCCAAAAAGCCATAGTCGAATTGGTTGGACATTCATCCCTTGAACATCCATTTTTTGAGAGGGGGTTGTGTGTTCAATCCCTTGAGGGTATTTGACATGCTTGGGCTTGCACACTTGTAGATTTCTATGAGATTCACTCGGACTCTATGTGAGTTTTTTTCACTTCAAATTGTCCTTAACTTTCAAAAAAAAAGAAATTGGATCGAAGCTTAATCTTCTTGGGCTTGAATGTATTGAAAGAACAACTCTACAAATGAAGGGCATAGTACCCATGGGACCCCTCATATCCCGTAAAGTAGGGGTTAGATTGCCAAAGCATTACAAGGTAAGGGCTACCCAAAGATATCTAGCTTCAATGACCCAAAGGCATTATATGGATAGACTAGTTCTACTGACCCAGACATGTCCAATAGCCCAAAGGGATTGAACACACAACCTTCGTCTCAAGAAGTGAGTGCCCAATCAGCCCACCTATTTGCACCCCATAATTTATCATGGCTCTGGAAACAAGAGACCAACTAGTGGATTAGGTTCGAAGACTTAGACCCGAGACATAGAGTTACCCTCGAGGAATGGACTCTTCTTCAAGGCAGGTGTTTAGCGTGGGACCACTCAACTACCCGCCTTCTCTACGGATAGGATCTTCCTTGCCTGGAGGGCCTCAAATGGAGCAATGGTAAGAAACTATCCAGAATCCCCAACTTCAAAGAGAACGTAAATGGTCATCACACCCTTGACAAGATGTGGTGCCTTTCTTGGACCAAACTTCAATGGGAACTAAAGTTCATGTCTATTTGGCACCCCCTAATTGAGATCAATAAGTCCGTGCTCATGTGGCACATCTTGCATAAGGGTACCCGGTCCAATGCAAGGGCTAACAAAATTTGTGGTGTGCCTCCATGGTGCAAGGGTTGCCATTGATGCAGCGAAGATTTAGTTCACCTTTTCTTCGATTGCCCCAAGTCCGGTGTTATCTGGCATCACATGACGCAGGTATTGAGACTCACGAACCAAATCAATTGGCAACAGACATGGTTGGGTGAGGTGGTTGGCTGCTCATCAAGGCTGTGGAATGCCATCAGGGGTGAGACTCTTTGGAAGATTTGTAGGGAGCATTGTGTTGTCATGAATTTTGACCAAACCCTAAAGGAATGGTCGATTGAGAAATCCTTGTTTCTTCTAGGTAAAAGAATCTCCCGAGATAAGAGTTCTCCATCGTTTAGGCATCACTGTATTTATCTCCTCGAAGATAACAAGCTAAAACCCAAATGGGTCCTGCATGAGGGAGATGATAGATTTGTCCGCCTCATTTGTAATGCCCTCTAGCTTACCGAACTTAAATAAAATGTGATTGTTGATGAGCATACAAACAACACTCCTAGAAAAAGAACAATTAAAACAATTTAAGAAGAAGGTACTACATTTGAGGACTTCATAGATGTCTTGTATTCATTTACCGATGTGAATCAAGAGAGACAGAAAAATGATCTTTAAGTATGACTATACAAAATATTATCTCTACCTAAGGAGCATGTTTTACGGCTCTAACATGTATAGTTGTCACGCCGGTATATGTCAGGGACACTTCATTGAGCTTTATTAGCTTTATCTACCGAGAGTGATGGCACATTTGTTTCAGCTCACTCATTCACGGACATTAGATTTTTGCTTATGTATTGTTCTTTATATATTGCAGTAGTTGTATTCTTGTTTTTAGGTCATTATTGTACATTCCTTTTTATGTAATAGAAGAAGAAGAAGAAGAAGATTATTCTTCCTTACCTCAACTAAGTGTGTGCTTCTCTTTGATTTTGAGAGTGTGTGTGTGAGCTCTCTTCCTTATCTCCTTCCTCTTGACATGGTACCAGAGCCAGTGTGGTTGTAGAGAGCTCGTGGAGAAGGCTGACGATGAAGAGTACGCGAGAGGGCATGGAGAAAGCGGGATTCACGAACGACCTCAGATTGCTACGAAAATTGGAGTGAAGTTAGAAGACCTTAAAATAATTTTGAGAGTTATCCCTTTAGGGTCAATTGTTTTTGTCATATCGAAGTTTTCGAGCCATCTCGACCTCGATTTCGAGCCCGCAAGGTGGGGCCCACAGAAAAACTAGGTCAATTTTGGAAACTATAACTTGCATCATGTTTGGAAACACCCATATATTCTAGATCCCGAATTTCAAGCGATTCCGTGTATTGTTGATACACGAAAACTATGTTTTTCACAAATCGAATTGTCACATCATAGTGCAACAGTGTTCAAGCAGAAGTGCTTCTTGTAGTGTTTTGCAGTGTCGTGAATATCTGCAGAAATGGCAAACACAGATGGAATGAGTTATCTTATGAGCGATAAGCTAGACAAGAACAACTTCCATGCTTGCAGATTCATAATGACGAATTTCCTGATGGGAAAAGGCTATTGGAAGTACATCGAAGGAGAGAACGAAAACGCTCCATAGTTATCAGAGACGAATCAAACTGTATACCAGTTAAGAGCATATGAAGAATGGAATCAAGGAGCACGAAAAGTAATGTATATGGCTATCTGTTGGCATACAGGATAGCATGATTGGACACACACAGGATGCCAAGACTCTAAAAGAGGCTTGGAATAGTTTGGTCACATTGTATGAGACCAATACAAAGGCATGGAAATGGAAACTCAAGAACGAGCTGCATACATTGGAGAAGAAGGGCATGTCGGTAAGTGACTACACCCTAAAAATCAAAAGCATATGTGAGTCACTTGCATCTATTGGCATGAACGTAGATGATGATGATAAGGTGGAAGTTTGCCTTCATGGTTTAGGAGCTGCATATAAACAGCTCAGAAAGAATCTTGGTGAGGATTCAAATTCCCAAGGAAAACCTAGTTCTGAGCCGGTATTCTACTATGGTAGAGAAAGAGGCAGATGTAGAGATTTCAAAGGTGGAAGAGGAAACAATAACCAAGACCAAGGTCAACAATAGAATCATGCAGGAGGAAGAGGACAGTTTTGAGGCAAGGGGAGCCAAAGAGGTCGCATAAATTTCCAAAGAAATGATTCAAGTAATGACAATAAAGGATGTTGGAATTGTGGTAAACATGGACACTTTGAACGTGATTGCAGGTTGAAGAATCAAAATAACAGAAGGCAACAAAACAATTATGCATCCACAAGTGTAGATGATTCTGAGAAGTCGTTCATGATTCCACATCACATGATGAATACAATGTCTGTTGGTGTTTCAAAATCGAATGATAATGTCTGGTATGTTGATTCAGGTGCTTCAAATCACATGATCAGTCATGCAGAATGGTTTAGTACTTTGCAGAAATTATCAGTTCCTGGATATGTTGAAACAGGTGATAACACATCACACCCTATCAAGCATACATGAAACATAGCATTGTCTATGGAGGATGGGATGGTAAAACATCTTACTGATGTGTTGCATGTTCCAAATATAACAAAGAATCTAGTTTCTGTTGGACAAATGGTTGACCAGGGATTACAAGTTAGGTTCAATGTTGACGGGTTATATGTAGAAGAATACAAACGGGATGGAAGATTGATTTCCAAAGGAAACAACGTGGGTAGGATGTTCATCTTAAATGTGAAAATTCCTAAAATGAATGCAGCCATGTTTGCAAAAGGTGCAAGAATCATTGCTGATATAGAGATCTGGCACAAATGGATTGGACATGCAAACTTGCAAAGGGTGAAATTGATGCATTCAAAGGTCGAGATAGTCCATGGACTACCAAATTTCAAGGTTGCAGAGATGCAAAAGGTATGTGCAACATGCCAATTTGGAAAACAGTCAAGGGCATCATTTCCACATGACAAGCATGTTAGTGAGAACATACTAGAAATAGTACATACAGATGTTTGGGGTCCTGCAAAGAACACATTTATGAGCTGTTGTAGGTTTTATGTTACTTTCATTGATGACCATACACGAAAAGTGTGGGTATATTTCATGAAAGAGAAGAGTGAGGTGTTCACTCACTTCTAGATTTTTAAAGCTATGGTGGAAAAGCAGGCAGGGAATTATATTCATACATTAAGATATGATGGAGGAGGTGAATACATGTCAAATGAGTTCAGCAATTTTCTAAAAAATCATGGAATTTGGCGTAAGTTTTCGTGCAGGTACACACCACAGCACAATGGCATTGCTGAATGCAAAAATAGGCATATTGCAGAAATGGTCAGAGCCTTGATGGCTGAGACGAATATGCCTCATTATTATTGGGCAGAAGTAGTTCATATTGTTGTATACATCATGAACAAAACTCCGACTGTTGTTGTACGTCAAGTTACACCTGAAGAGAAGTTTACAAGTAAAAAGCCAAACTTATCACATCTGAAAGTTTTTGGCTGCATTGCATATGTACATGTTCCATATGAATTGAGGACAACGCTTGATCCAAAAGCAAAAAAGTGTGTCTTCATTGGATACTCCCTTGAGCAAAAGGGATATAAACGTTATAACCCACTCACACAAGAGGTGAAGGTGAGCAGAGATGTAGTATTTGATGAAATGTCAAGCTTCTATGTAGATGCCAAAGAAGGACTGAATCTTGAACCAAATGACAAAGAAAATGCTGAAAAATCAAGTGCAAAATCTCAAGCTTTGAGTGAACCGGATGCATCACCAAGCAGTAGTTCCAACTCAAATCCATGGAGTGGAAGATTGCCTGGAAATTTCAGTCCAGCAAATTCATCAAATACATCCAAGAAAGGTAAAGAAAATCTTTCTGTTGGTCATAAAACATGTACAAGCTTGGAAGGCATTGAAGAGTCTTGATGAGGAACTTGGATTTTCCTCTGTGAAGACTCCAAGAGTAAGAACGGCACATGCAGATGATACAAGGAGAAGTGACCTAGGACCAAGAAGATCTAGGAGGATACGAAATTCACTGCAACGATTGAGATATGATAGTTACATGGCTCGTCATTGTGCCTACATGACAAAGGTAATACAAGATGTTGAACTATCTTGTTTTGAAGATGCAATTGGAAATGCAGATTGGAAAAAAGCTATGGATGAGGAGATGGGTGCACATTATGGAAACGATACATGGAAGCTGGTTCCATTGCCACAAGGAAAGAAACCCATAGGCTGCAAGTGGGTTTACAAGGTAAAGCACAATGCTAATGGTAGCATAAGTAGGTATAAAGCACGTTTGGTAGCAAAAAGATATGCACAAACTTATGGCATTGATTATGAGGAAACATTCGACCCTACAGCTAAAATGTCTACTGTCAGAGAACACTTGTTGCATTAGCTACAACAAAAGGATGGACATTGCATAAGATGGATGTGAAGAATGCTTTTCTACATGGTGAGTTACAAGAAGAAGTATACATGGACCAACCACAAGGATATGAAGATTCAAAGCATCCTTTTAAAGAGGTAAAGCAACTTCGTATGTAGAAATTTGACATGAAAGATCTTGGTGTGCTGCGCTATTTCTTGGGCATTGAGTTTATACATACAAAAATACGTATATGGATGTTGCAAAGGCAATATGCCTTGAATATGCTGCAAAAAGTATGGTATGGTTGATTGTAAGCCAATTTCTATGCCATTAGATCAGAATTTGAAGTTAGACACTACATCAAGTGAAGCATTGGAAAATGCTACTATGTATAGGAAAATTGTGGGAAGTTTCATATATCTCACAATTATGAGGCCTTATCTAAGCTACACTGTTGGACTTGAATTTATGCAGGTTCCCAGGAAACCACATTTGGATGCTCTGAAGTGCACCCTACATTATGTGAGTGCTACTTTGGATTATGCATTGTTTTATGAAATTGGTGTAGATTTGCAGGTTCATGGATACACCGATGCAGATTGGGCTAGTGATACTATAGATAGAAGATCTACTAGTGGATTTCTATTCTCACTTGTAGGTGTAGCTATTACATGGAGCAGCAAGAAGCAACCCACTGTTGCTTTGTCGAGTAGAGAGGCTGAGTATAGAGGTGCTGCAATGGAAGTATGTGAGGCATCATGGTTGGAGATGCTACTTGCAGATTTAGGTGTGGAAGTGCAAAAGCCTATCACCATCTATTGTGATAATCTTACCAGCATACAGTTAGCACGGAACCTTTATTTTCATGCTAGAACAAAGCATATCGAGGTACATTATCACTTCATCAGAGAGAAGGTATTAGCAGGTGATATTGATCGTGCTTATGTGAGAACAGATGAGCAGGTTGCTGATATTTTCACTAAAGCACTTGGAGTAGAGAAGATGAAGAAGTTTCGGAAGATGCTTGGATTAGAGGACATGACATTGAGCTTGAGGGGGAGTGTTGAGATATCAAGCTCAACATGTGATGATCCAGGATGACACATATCACTTTTTCATTTCTCTGACATGTATAGTTGTGACGCCGGTATATGTCAGGGACACTTCATTGAGCTTTATTAGATTTATCTACCAAGAGTGATGGCACATTTGTTTCTTGCCAACTCATTCATTTGTGGACATTAGGTTTTTCCTTATGTACTGGTCTTTATATATTGCAATAGTTGTATTCTTGTTTTTAGGTCATTCTCGTACATTCCTTTTTATGTTATAGAAGAAGAAGAAGAAAAAGAAGATTATTCTTCCTTACCTTAATCTGAGTGTGTTCTTCGCATTGATTGTGCGAGTGTGGGTGTGAGCTCTCTTCCTTATCTCCTTCCTCATGACAAACTAGAATCTATGTATTAGAAAAATAGATGCATCATATCTACAAAAGCATGCATATATTGATTGATGGGTACCACAACAAAAGCAATATTTGATCTTGTTGTCCATGTGCACTGGGCCGATTGTTTGAGCCCCTTGCCTCTTGAGGCGATTGCGAGGGTTCAACCCTCTCCACTATAAGGAAATGTAAGCCTTCGAATAGTTAAAACAATTTGAAGCCTTTGGGCCATTGTAATCTCTCATCTAACCCCTGCTCTATGGGATAAGGGGGGTCATGTGATTACTGTGCCCATTCACCTTGTATAGTTGTTCTTTCATAACTAAATCTCGGAGGAGTAGGCTTCATCCGAAATTCCATTTAAAAAAAAACATTTGATCTTGTGGTTGTCATAACCAAATTGAAAATACATGATTGTCTATCGTTATAAAATTTGAGCAAAGTTATATTTCATTAAGATCTCATATGAAAGTAATGGTCCACTCGATTCCCTTGCCATCCATATAGAATTTGTGAATTAATTTAGATACTCACTCACTTTGAGTCAAGTAATCTGGCAGAAGCAATCATCATGCAAATAGTATGTTTGGAATCCAAAAATTGTTATCTAAAATATCCAGCTAAACATTCTCGTGAATATTTGCAAGTTTCCTAAAAGATGAAGAAAAATCAACATATCATCAACATAGAGTATTGAGCATGTCAAGTTTCCTTCTGAACACTTCAAGTGTAGAGGCAATGTTAGTAATTACTTCTATAATAGCTTGGGAATTTGTAGAAGCATATATTTCTTGGTATCATTGCCTAGGAGACTATTTAATTCCATAAAAGCTCTTCTTGGGATTCACAATATACAATTTTTAATGGAATTATATAACCTTGTACTTGCTCCACATAGATATCATCTATAAAATCCTCATGTAAGAAAGTAGTGGCTACATCTATTTATGCCATCTATGATTTCTCTTTGGAACCAATCAAAGAAACATGCATAATATATTCATAATCATTGGAAAGAACACTTCCCTAAAATCAACTCCTTTTTGCTTAAATTCCTTCAAAATTGGCTGTGAATTATACCTTGGAGAAGCAGTATCTTGATATGAATTTCATTATGTAACCCCATTTTCAAGGTAAAGTCCTCATGCCCTTTGAAAACTACACCAAATCTCAAGTAACATTATTATGATATAATCTAATGCACTTTTTAATGGAGCACTTCTACTTGATATGATCAACTACTTATATAGTATGTTTCTAGGGATAAAATTCAAATCCAAGCCTTTAGCAAAACTATCAAGTGGATGAAAAACACATAATGAAATATTTTTTATTGGGAACTCTAATGGAGAGTTTTCCTTTATGGAAAATCTTAATGAACATCTTTACATAAAGCATTGTTCTACAAAGGAACATATGTCCTAAAATACCACTCTTTTCATTTCAAAATCGTTTGTGGGATGGTCATACATTTCCATTTCATTGAAGAAGACATAAATAATTTTGATGATTGGGAACACCAAGATCTCATAAGCGATATCTACCTTGGAAAATATATTTTATGGATTTATAGTCCAATATCTATCTTAGATTATTTGGAGCATGAGCACACAAGCAAACACTTGAAGATGATCATAATGTGCTCGCTTTTCTATCCATACCAAGTAAACCACTTTCAAACCTTTTTTTTTCTTTTTTGTTTTAAGTATGAGGTAATAAGTTAATTATGTGAACAACAAGTAACAATATTTTTGCCCAAAATCCTTGATTAATATTTGTGTGATACAACATAAAAACTAATTGACCTTGGATATTTATATCTATCATCTCATCTATTCCATTATATACTAAGATATAGGGACTTGCTAAATTATTATTAATTCCTTCAAATGGAGGAAAATATTTGAGCTCCTAAGAGGTGCACTCATCCCCATAGTTTAAGTATGATGCCTTTCTCAATGTCTACCAACGCAAGCCATTTTATGACATAAGATAAAACATCATTGTTTCCTTGATATGATACAACCAAAATTTCCTAGTGACATGAGTTATGAAAGTGAAAAGTAGATTGCATAATCTAAACACCTAGTATTGTTTGAACAAGGTCTAATGGACATTATTGGAAAAACTAAACAAATTAAAAATAAAAAATGATAACACTAGTAAATTAAAAAAAAAGGTGCAACCATTCCACTATTAAACACATGGTCAAAAATAGAATTGCATATAGAAATCTTAAGATATTTTGTAAATACAAAAAAATGTTTTTTTCTAGAACTAAGGCATTGGACATGGTGATGCAAGTTTGTTTCCTTTGGAAATAATAATGTTTCCTTTCAAGTTTCAGAGGGACTACATGGATCAAATGATAATGTCATATAGTTGACTAGCTATCATTAAAGTAGGAAAAGTTGAAGAAAGTGATGAAGACGATGAAAATTAGGTCAAGATAAAGGAGATAAGGAAGAGAGCTCTCACACATTCTCACACAAAAAGAGAGGAACACACATAGATTGAGGCCAAGAAGAATGATCCTCTTCTACTTCTATTACATGAAGAGAATGTACAAGAATGACCTAATACAACAATACAAGTAGTGCAATATATAAATAACAACACATAACAAAATCCTTAATGTTTGTGAATGAGTGAGTTAAAAAGAAACAAATGTGCCATCACTATGGGTAGATAAATCTGGTAAAGCTCACTAGAAGAATCCCTCACATATATCAATGTAACCACTATAGATGTTAGAGAAATTTAAAGTGGTACATGTCATCCTTGATCATAACATGTCGATCTTGATATCTCAACACTCCCCTTCAAGCTCAACATCATTTCCTATAATCCAAGCATCTTTTGAAACTTTTGAAACTTCTCAGCTCCAAGTGCTTTAGTGATAATATCGACAACATGGACATCTGTCCTTACATAAATAAGATCGATATCACCTACTAATACCTTTTCCCTGATGAAGTGATACTGTACCTTGATATGCTTTTCTCTAGCATGAAAATCAAGATTTCATGCTAATTGTATGGTGCTAAGATTATCACAATAAATGATGATAGGCTTCTGCACTTTCATACCTAAATCTACAAGTAGCATCTGTAGCCATGATGCCATTGCAATACCTCTATACTCAGCCTTTGTACTTGATGAAGCAACAATGGGTTTCTTCTTACTGCTCCATGTCATAATAGCATTCCCAAGTGAGAATAGAAATGCACCATTAGATCTTCTATCTAGAACACGGCCAACCCAATCTGCATCAGTGTATCCATGAATGTGCAATTCTATAGAAGCTTCATTAAAAAATCATATCACATAATGTAGACTATGTCTCAAAGCATCTAAATGTGGTTTCCTAGGAACTTTCATAAATTGACTTTCAAGTCCTACAGTGTAGCTTAGATCAGGCCTTCTAATTGTGAGATGTATCAAACTTCCCATAATTTTCCTATACATACTAGCATTTTCCAATGATTCACCTGATGTAGTGTCCAACTTCAAATTATGATCCAACGCCATAAAAATTGTCTTACAATCAGCCATACCATACTTTTGTAGCATACTCAATGCATATTGCCATTTGGAAAGCCATATACCTATTTTTGTATGTATAAACTCAATGACCAAAAAGTGGCACAACACACCAAGATCTTTCATGTTAAATTCTTGTTTACCTCTCTAATGCTTTCTTCATCACCACCTAAAATCAAGCCATCAACATAATAGACACAATTGTGATGCCATCATCGCCCTTCTTTGCATATAATGACTCATCGATCACACATAGAAAAATCTAATGGAAGTTAAATAGTCTGCAATCCTTGCATGCTAAGCATGAAAAAGGCAAACATATTCTAGATGCTTTTGAATCCTCATATCCTTGTGTTTGGCCCATGTATACTTCTTCCTGCAAGCCACCATGTAAGAAAGCATTCTTCACATCATGTATCTACTCATATGAGGTCCATGTCTAGAGAACACATGATCCTAGATTTAAATTCTAGGGAGTAAGAATATCCTACATGGGTCCCTATGAGTTTTTCCTTTGGGGTTGAATGAACAAAAGAAAAATAATGCTTTTTTTTGTTATCTATGGCTCTTTCGATCCAAAAAGAGTAGAGGTCGAGGGCTCATGGTTTAGTGATAGCATCTTGAGCCTATGTATTAAAGGTCTAACATTTAAGGCTCACAAATGTATTCCACATGAAATCTTAAATGGGGGCATAAAGGGAGTCTTTTGGATGTGTGTGTTGTTTTCTCAAATTTCTAATAGATAAGGGAATGATAAAAAATTGAAATCTCTACCAAAGCAAATGAAATCTCTAAACAAACAGAGTGGAAACAAAGGTAATTTATGTTCAAATTGAAAACAAAAAAAATCCACACAATAAGATCTTTTTTTTGGAAGTTCGATGGTCAACCTAGTCTTTCGTTTATGCTTGAAATTAAATTGAACAACTCAACACACCTTGGGGATCCTCCTTATACCACACTTTGGAAGAGCTTAACATGAGGCCGCACTTTAGGTGTTGAACCCTTAACCTGATAGTACAAAGTCCTAAGTGATAACTACTACACCAAGGATCTCTAACCACACAAGACTCTTGTTATGATTTATGGCAGGTTACATATCCAACTCTCATGTGGGGTATGTAAATATTTGGGTTGAAACCACTCTTATTTGCAAGCATATTTAACTTTTAGGATGTTGTATGTCCACTCCCCTTGTAAGTGAAAAGCTTTTCTATTGCTAATCATGTAACCATCCAATACAAAAGATTGTGAAGACATGTAGTAACCAAAAACCTTAAGACCTCATGTGAGTGTTAAAAGCGTGAATTATGCAACCTCCAGGTGGACATTTGGGGGGGGGGTGTTAGATATGCTCAATGCCTCACCCTTATATAGGACATTGGGCGGGGTGTTAGATATGCTCAATGCCTCACCCTTATGTAATACCACCATTGTTCCATAACACTCTATTTTGTAAGGCCCCCATTATGAGGAGACGTCATGTGGGGGTGTTGGACATTGGTAGGTTCCTGACTTTGAGGTCAGATAAGGTCTAGAGTACACCATAGATGGACAATTAGGAAGGTTGCTTCTAAGCCATTGGATTTGGGATTGATCCTATGTGAGGATCAGCCTAAATCAAGGGCTAGAAACAAAATTAGCTTTCTTAACTTGAGGAAGGGTATATTTGATGTGGGCCATTGGATCACTTGATCCTAAGTGTGGATTAACCAAGATCAAGGGCTACAAACAAATGGTTGTTGATCCTACCTTTCTACTATTGGATTTACAACATAGATCAATGGTGGAGATTATTTTGGGCATGGATAAAGCTACCCAAACACCAGAACATGGTAGGCCGACTTAGGGTTGGAGGACCTTATAAGGATGGTTCCCTGCCCATGGGAAGTCATGGAAGTCTTGTAGGTCATTGAAGACGAAGAGTCATATACTCAAGGAGGCTCAAGGAGAGAGTCATCCAAGGCTTAAGGAGTTGAATCATAACTGTCCAAGCTAGGAAAACACAGAGGAGGGCACTATATGCATAAAAGAGGAGTAAGGAGCAGCTATCAACCCCATACCCCCTCTAGTCTCTTGCAGGTATAGACATAGTCTACTTATAAGAGTTGTAACTCTTTGTGTGCATATCCAATTCAAGAGATTTAAAGTGCATTCATTAGCTTAGCTTATGTATGTCTCTTAATTTACCTAAGAGGTCATCTTGAAATTAGTTTTATGTGTAGAGAAATTTGTGTATCTTTTTAACCCTAATTTTTGCATATCCTATCTCTGCATAGTCTATTTTGTACATAGTTGTTGATTAACCTAAATAGATCCATTTGAGGTCTTCTATATCTTTTTGGAAAGATTATGAAGCATACTAAGTTTGGATTAGTGTAAGGCAGGTGAATCAGAGTTTTGTTGCATGGTAGTAGAAAAGGTATGTGAAGAGACCTAGGTATTGGGTTCATTTCACTTCTAGTGTGCAAATCTGAGGGATTAAATTCCATCAGTTGGTATCATATCAAGAAACATCCTTTGAAGACTCTAGAAGACGGACACAGAATCTTGGACATCAAGGCTAAGAGGTACATTTCAGTGTAACCCTAATTTCCCATTCATTATGGCAAATCTAGGTCGAAAAGTGGAGTTGTCTGACAACGACAACTATGAGCCATGGAGGTTGAGAGTCGTGAACTACCTCATGAGCAAAGATTTATGGCCTATTGTGTGTGTAGATGAAGATAAGCCCCATGTGGATCCCAAAATATCACAGGTAGTCTCTAACACTATGATTGGTCATATATCAGATTTTGATCATGCTAGAGATGTTTGGGAGGCCTTAGAGAAAATATATGCCACTTCCACAAGAATCACAAAGATGTGGCTCAAGAATGAACTCCATCCTTTGAAAAAGGGTAGTGGTCGATCTATTGTTGACCACACCTTGAGGGTGAAGGAGTTGAGGGAACAATTGGCATCCGTTAGTTGCAAAATAGATGAGGAAGATCTTGTGCACATTACTCTCAATGGCTGAGAGGGGAAGACAAGTGGAAACCCCTTATTACTACCATCTTGTATAGAGATCCTCTAAAAACTCTTGAGGAGTTGATACCACACCTATATGCTATCAAAGGTCATATATGCTAGCAAAGACAAAGGCAAGAGTGGCAAGAAGGGGAAATGAGGAAAAAGCAAGTGGAAGCACTCCAAAGAAGAAGAAGAAGATTCAGAAGGAGATAGTAAGGCATTATCTTCAAGGAAGGACAAGAATGGCAAAGGGAAGAACAACCCTTATCAAGGTAAAACATGTTTTATATGTGGTAAGCATAATCATATTTCTTTAAATTATTGGTTCAAGGATGACAAAGGAAAGAAGAAGAAGAAGAAGAAGGAGCAAGAGAACTATGCTAACAATTCCAAGAAGGATGATGAGAAGGGGACCCTCCTAGCCATGAGACATGGCTATACTAGTGATGGCTACACTAGTGATCCCAAGGATGTAAAGTGGTACATAGACTTTGGAGGCTCTAATCACATGTCATGTTGTTGGGGGATGTAAGGATCATGTGACCTTACCCCTTTATTCATATATATACATCATTTATACAACATTGCCTCAACGGAGATCATTATGTGGGTTTCGAGGCTCCCATGCATGTGTGCACGGCTCTCCTCTACTCTCTCTCCCTCCATCTCCTCCTTGCTCCTCTTGTTTTGCATACCAAAGCCCTTCATTGGTATCAGATCTTGTTGAAGGCTTGTGTGCAAGAAGCTTGAATGGAAGCTTAGGTCACAAGATGTGATTGTGCAAGTCGACACCTCTCAACAATTGTTTGCTATTTTGGCTATAACTCGAGCTAAGAATCTCGCATTGGTATGTTTTAAAGTTTTCTGTGTAGGTGAGACAGAGGGCTACGAATTTATGGAAGGGTTAGAACCTACTTCAGAGTTTTAAATCATTAAAAATTCGAAAAATGCAGATTGATGTAGAAGATGAATCTACAATCACTTGGACAACATGTTAGTTTTTGGGCCATAACTTGAGTTTTACAAATTGGATTCAAGCGGTTTAACTTGCTATGCATAGCTTGAAAAAAAAAACTACAAATTCATAGAAGAACATAGATCTAGATTCGTAGTTCTAAGTTGCCAAAATTATAGAATAAAGAACAGTAGTGATGTAGATGAAGGTGAAATTAATAGCAGATGCATGTTTTGTGTATATCTTGACCTACACACCTAGGATTGAGGTGTTCTTTATATCATTATGTAGCCAAGAAAGAGTTCTTGAATTTTGTTGAAGAGCAAAAGTTCAAGTTCAGAAGTTATCATTTCTAAGACAACAAAACATAGAGGAGCATATTTTCATCATAGAAACCCTAATTGCTTTTGGAGGTTCATTTTGATGTGAAAATTCCTTGAGAGAGATTTTTTAGTGTGCAAACTCTTATTTTTAGAGCTTGAAGGCATTGTTCATGTATGAATATTATGGTAGCTCCTCCATATGAGAGTAGAGCATGATCTTGTCACATGTTTGGCATGTGAGATGACATTGTGGTATACCTTTTTTTGAGGTTTATGTCATCATGAGTTTGATCATGATATTATCAATGGATGTATAGTGGCATTGTGGTCTATATCTTGCTTATGCCACTTGGTTATGGATTCACTTGTTGGTTGCACTTTATTTTATGAGAGTTGATTTTGGATCTTGGTTTGTACTTATATTCTTGTTTTTATGCAGATACATGATCCAGATTGGAGCCTCAATTGCACATTCGTTTGTCACCTTGATTGGTTATTCTATTAGCATATGGTCATTGATTTGATATCTTATTTGCCATTGTGATTCTTGGCATATGTGGATAGTGATTCACACATGGTTATTTTAGCAGAGTCCATTTTACAAAGGAGATGTTGCTGAAATTTTATCAGCTTTTATGCTAGAAGAGTACTCTAGTAGATCCTTTATGCTTATGTGATGGATTTGGATCATTGCTTATCTCCATTTACTTGGACTTGGTCACAGGTTGTTCATGGCAGGTTGGACCATCTTGCAAGATCTATTCTTGAGTGGGAGGTGTATCACCATTATATTGGCGTGTATTGCCATAAGTTTTTTGGCATGTGTATTGCCATTATCTTTGATTGGATCAGTGATAGGTGGCGACAGATAACTCATTTTAGTTTTGATATTGGTTATCTTGTTTCATTTCTCAGTTTATAAGGGATATTCTCTTGATTTTTTTCTAGGATTCTTTCACATCTACTTGGTCAGTTTGGTGACTTGGTGAGTAGGCTTATGCTCATGGTTTTATGTACATGCTAGATACATGGTTATGTGACAGGTGGTTCACATGGTTTCTTCTTTAGTGAGACATTTGTGATGTGAGTTATGCATATGGATATGCAGGTGTGATCCTTATGGTGATAGAGTATTGTTTCTAGTCTCTTGTTACATTTCTAGTCTCTTGGATTGCCAACATGGTATCTTCTCAATTTGATGGCACTAACGTTCTGAGATGGAAAGACAGATATGGCATACATTGGTTCATGTAAGGTTACACATGTATGTGCATAGAGATGCATAAAGGCCTGATGACATGCCCGACCACTTATGGATGGATATGGATGCATTGGCTAGCTCCAATATCCGATTACAGCTTGTGGATTCTATATATGAGTCTGTGATGTATGAGGAGACGAGTAGTGCATTATGGAAGAGACTACATGATATGTATGCAAGTCCATTGACTCATGTGAGACATAGATCACATCGACAACTTTGATGTTGGCCCTGTGGTCATGAGGGCCATATTCAACGATGTTGCTTCACGTGGATGCGACAATGATGTTAGAGATATGCATGTGATGTAGGTCAGGTAGTGATTTCAAGAGAGTCTATGGAAGTTGATTATGCTAGTGATGGTGATATCACTTTCTCCTATGGTCCATCTCAGGATTCCTCTTGTTACTTGGATAGTATATGGTTGCTTTATGCATTATCCACTTTTCATGTTACACCATATCATGAGTGGTTTTATCGATTCTCAGGTGAGAGTCGTGGATGTGTGCACATGCCTAATGGTATGACATATGACATTGAGGATGCAAGAAATGTAGGCTTTATGCTACCTAATGGAGCATCACTTATACTCAGACATGTACGTTATGTGCCTTCATTCTCTATGAGCTTGATTTCAATTAGCCAGTTACATGAGAGCAAATGTTATGCATTCCTCGGTGAGCATCATTTTCGATTGCAGCTCGGACAACTTATGCTTGTGAGAGGTGCTAGGATTGGGCACAAGTATCCACTGCAGATACTTCATGTGAGAGACAATCTTGTCTTAGTGGGAGTTCAACCTTATGTGCGATGTGAGACTCATCATGTCTCATTTTTTCTACCTACGCATAGATCTATTGACATTCATGATGCACATGTATGGCAAGATTCAGATGCTCAGATGGATGCACATGTAGAGCATATTTTGGATGCTCATGATGCTTATATAGAGCATGATTTTATTGATCATGTCGATGCTCTAATGGAGCACACTTTGGATGATCAGTTGGATGCTTTGAATCATGATGTGGATGCTCATGTAGAGCATTTTGATGATACTCAGTTAGAGTGTGATCATCACTTTGACCTTGGTGTTGATGTTGTGTGACTAGCTCATGTGGAGCATGGTCATATGTTTGGTGTGCTAGAGCAGGATTGCTCTCATGGTACACAATGTGTGATAGAGTAGTTTAGCTCTTGGGATGCACAACTAGACACGTCCTTGGTTGATTGGATGATTGATTTGGATGTTGATGAGTCAGCAATCATGCAGTCAATTTTTTTTTGCTCATGCCAAATGTTGACACAGATATATCAAGACATGTCGGTCTTGATGATGGTGCTTTAGATGCCTTGGATATAGGCATGGCTGGCATGCTTAGGTTAGTCAGGATAGCATAGGTTTTGTCTCCAGAGTCTGATGTACGAGTTATTATGCTCGAGACGAGATGTTGCAGTTGGTATTGGAGCATTTGCATTTGGAGCTCTTAATTGTTTGATGATTGACATAGGCATAGCGCAAGTGGGAGATTTGCTCAAACTTCATCAGTTCTTGCATCAATCAGATGCGAGCTCGACTCTTATCGATATGAGTCTTGAGTAGTTTGAGGTGCACGGATACACCTTGTTCAAGGCAGTTGGTGTAGGTTGATCAATATGGATCGAGATCTAAACTCTTCCTATACATTAGTATATATCCCTACATCATTCTTTGTATATGTTACCACTTATGGTCACATTGAACCTTAAGTGGGAGACTCAAGGGGATGTAAGGATCATGTGACCTTACCCCTATATTCATATATATACATCATTTATAGAGCATTGCCTCAACAGAGATCATTATGTGGGTTTCAAGGCTCCCATGCATGTGCGAGTATCTCTCCTCTCCTCTCTCTCCCTCCATCTCCTCCTTGCTCCTCTTGTTTTGCATACCAAAGCCCTTCACATGTATGGAGGAATCTTTTGTTCATATGCGGGTCCCAAGCTCAAAAGTTTGTGTGGATACAGGAGGTAACACTGAGCATCCCATTACACATGTGGGAGATGTGAAGCTAGGTGAAGGTAAATCTGTCAAGACTCTTAAAGATGTGCTCCATGTTCCATGTATTTCCAAGAACCTTATCTCTATAGGACAGATGGTAGAGAGAGCTATGCAAGTTATATTTGATGCAAAAGGGTGCATGGTGAAGCAAGGAGGCAAGCTCATTGCCAAGGGAAGGAAAGAAGGAATATTGCTCACACTAGATGTTGCTCCTAGAAACAACAAGGTATGTTATGTGATGATTGGTAAAAAAGGATTTCAAATATTGATCTTTGGCACAAGAGGATAGAACATATTAGTATTCCCAAGTTAAAAAGCATGCACAAAGTAGTTTTAGTGCAAGGACTAGAAAATCTTGAAGCCCAAGATCTACATGAGTTTTGTGATGCTTGTCAACTAGGTAAGCAATCAAGGAATCCATTTCCAAGGAGTGAGTACATATCCTCTAAGCTCTTGGAGCTTATACACTCAAATGTATGGTGCCCTAGTAGAGAGGCTTCATTGGGAGGATCTAGGTACTTTGTCACTTTCATTGATGAACACTCAAGAAAGATATGTCTATATGTTATCAAGGAAAAATCAGAAGTGTTTTCATGCTTTCAAAAGTTTAGGTCCCTTTTCAAGAAAGAATGTGATGCACACATCAAGACACTGAGGTCAGATGGAGGGGGAGAGTGTTTCTCCAAGGAATTCACAAGGTACTTGCATGAGAATGGCATAAAGAGGCACTTTACATGCAGGTACACTCCTCAACAAGATGGTGTTGCGAAGAGGAAGAATAGGCATTTGGTTGATTTAGATAGATGTCTCATAAATGAAGGTATGTTACCATTATCTTATTGGGCTGAGGTTGTGAATATAGCTTGTTACTTGATAAACAAGGTTCCAACAGGTGGTGTGCACAAGTTGACTCCACATGAAGTCTATTATGGTAAGAAACCAACCATGGAGCACCTCAAGGTATTTGGATGTTGATGGAGAGTGTTAATCTCCAAAAGAACAAGATATCCTTGATTTTAGACCACCTCTATATCAAGAATAACTTTAAACTCCAACCAATTTTGGAAGACAAGCACCAAACTATCAAGAATTTAGCTAACTGTGAAGAAATTCATTTCACAGAAAAGTCTGCTGCACATTATTGACTCATTGATTGATCATTTGTGTAAAGTTTCTGATGAAACTTTGTAGGATGTGTTGTCTAGAGTTTGTGCACCTCCTCCAAGTCAAAACACTTCAAAAGCTTAAGTAGATTATGAGAAATGTTTCAAACAATCTACCTATGTCTGAAACTACCTTCTTGTAGAGTCGACTTTAACACCTGCAACTTCTAACACATGGTTCTCCCAAACTAGAACCCGTTTAAGCAAATGCTTATAGCCATAGATGGCTTACCTTCCAACTTAGATTTTGACTCCTCATTTGTGTGCAAAAATTTACACTGTGCACTGAGAACTGACCATTTCTTTGACCATCGGAATTGTGCCTGTTTCAGAAGACACTCAATACTTTCTCACATATGAATGTTCCTACACAAAATTCTCTTAGCTTGTTTGCAATTGAACACTCAAACTTTAACCATAGATAGATTAACTACGGACTTAGATGTGTACACAAGGATTTCTGATAAAATCAAACACAGAAGGAGAACTAGAGAAAAGATCGATGTGCAATTCTCTGAACATTCTTTCTATTCAACTCTTCATACATCTGATGGATGATACATCCAATACTCATCATCTATTCATCTATATTTCATCTCTCTCTTCTAATACGACCATCTACACGTATCTATATATACATATGAGTATTGATTCGTCATTACTTCAAGTATATTGAAGTATTTACAAAACTAATGTACATATGTTTTAAAGAACTTTGCTCCCTTAACCTTCTCTTCATTTCATGAAGTTGGACTTCAAACTTTTCTTCATATCTTCACTTCTAGGCTTCATAATCACCAATCGTTGATTGTCATGCTCCAACAGCTCCCCCTCAATCATCAATTGTGATTACCTGCATCTTCTTTATTCCTACCATATCTTTAAACCTCTGCAACTTTGGTCCATCTAAACTCTTTGTCATCATATCTACAAGTTGATCTTTGTAGGAGTATGCATAACTTCTATTTCTTTATCAACAACCTTCTCTCTCAAAAAGTGATATTGAATCTCAATATGTTTAGTTCTAGCATGGAATACAGGATTTGCTGCCAAATATAAAGAACTCATATTGTCTCCACAAATGATAGGAGTACTCTGAACAATATCAAAACTCTTCATAAGAGTCTTTAACCATATTACTTCCTTTGTAGCTTCTACCATGCCTTTGTATTCTGCTTCTGTACATGATAAAGCAACTGTATGTTGCTTCTTTGAACACCATGAAATTAGTTTATCTCCCACATAACACAAATATCCATGTGTTGATCTTCTATCATCAGAATTACCTGCCCAATCTGCATCACTGTATATTTTGACTCTTGTATCTGAAGTAAATCCATAATACAGACCTTCTTTAAGTGTGCCCTTGATGTACCTAAGTACTCTTTGTCCTGCAATCCAATGTTCCTTTCTAGGACAATGCATGAATTGAGATAGAACTCCAATTGCATATGATAAATCAGGTCTTGTTAATGTAGCATAAATCAGGCTATCCACCAAACTCTGATAAAGTTTCATATCTTTGAATTCTTCTCCTCCATATCTACTTAGTCTATGATTCACCTCTATTGGAGTTGGTGCTATCCTACAATCTTCCATTTTAAACTTGGTTAGTAAATTTCTCAGATACCTTTCTTGAGTTACATATACTCCATGTTGAGTATATTAAATCTCCATTCCCAAAAAGAATGACAAATTTCCCAAATCACTGATTTTGAACTCTTTCTCCATCTGCTTCTTAATCATGTGAATACCTTTGTCATCTGTTCCTATAAGTATTATGTCATCAACATAAATACAAACATAAATAAATCCATCCTCACTTGCTTTAACTAGCAAGCTACTATCTGTCTTTGATGCTTGAAATCCAAGTTCCTTTAAGAACTTTACAAGCCTATAATTCCATGCCCTTGGGGCCTGCTTCAACCCATACAAAGCTCTCTTGAGCTTACACACATAATTTGGATACACTTGATCTTTGAAACCATCTGGTTGTTCCATATAAACTTCATCTCAAATATAACCATTCAAAAAAGCATTATTCACATCTAACTGAGACAATTTCTAACCTTTGCAAGTAGCAATTGCTATGAGAGTCCTTATGGTTGTCATCTTTGCTACAGGACTATAAGTTTCATCATAGTCCACACCATATGTCTATGCATATCCCTTTACAACAAGCTTGGATTTGTACCTAGATATACTTCCATCTACAAACCTTTTTGTTTTATAGACCCATTTACACCCAATGATCTTCTGACTATTTGGTTTAGGAACCAAATCCCAAGTCTCATTTTCCATCAATGCATCATATTCCTCTTGCATAGCTTTTTCCCAATTCTTCTTCCCTTTGACTTCATCATATGTGGATGGATCTTCATCTGCTTTTAACATGTAAGCATAATCTTTAGTAGTCGAGTATCATAGCTATACCTTGTAGGTTGCCATTTGTGCCTAGATGACCTTCTGAGTTCTCCACTTCTTGAAGTTTCTGGTTCATCACATTCTGAATCAAACCTTGGCACATCTTCAACTTCATTCTATACTTCATTGATCTCCTCTTCATCAAATATCTGAACCTTTGATTTACCTTTCTTTTGATTCACAACTTCTTCAACATCTGCATAAACATTAAGTGTTCCTGCATACCAAGTACCTTTCTCATCAAATGTAACATCCTTAGACACAAGGAATTGCTTTGTGGATGGACTCCACAACCTATAACCCATTTGCTTGTCATCATAACCAATGAATACATACTTCTCTGCTTTATGTTCCAATTTATGCCTCAATTGAGATGGCACATATTCATATGCCAAGCATCCAAATATTTTACAATGATCCAAGGTAGGTCTATTACCCCACCAAGCTTCATATGGTGTCATTCCCTGCAAAGCTTTACATGGTAACCTATTGACCAAATATGTGGTTGTATTTACAGCTTCAACCCACAAATAATTAGGACAATTTTTCTCCTTCATCATTGATCTTGCAAACTCAACAAGAGTTCTATTTCTTCTCTCTGCTACCCCATTTTGTTGAGGAGAGTACCTGCAAGTAACCTCTCTCTTTATACCTACATTCCACAAATAAGCATTGAACTCATTAGAAAAATACTCTCCCCCTCCATCTGACCTTAGTCTCTTCAATTTTTGACCTGTAATTCTTTCTGCATATGCATGATAGTGTTTGAATGTATTAAACACTTCTGACTTGTCTTTGATCACATAGATTGTGATCCACCTGGTAGCATCATCAACATATATGACATAATATCTTGTACCATTTATACTGAAGTCCTTGAAGGACCCCATACATCTGTATGTACCAATTCAAGTCTTTCTGAATACATAAAACCATGCTTATTATATGATTGCTTGTGAGCCTTACCTAGCTGACATGCTTCACATCTGTATGTCATGTGTTGACCTGCAACATTAGGCAATCCAAGTACTGAACCATTGTTAACCATTTCTTTGATACCTCTTTCATTAAAGTGTCCAAGTATTTTATGCCAAAGATCCAATTCAGACACCTTTTGCTCTCCATATGTGAACATAGCATGTCCAATATTACCTTGTATCTTTAATGTGAAGAGCCTTCCTTCCTTCTTTCTTGTAACAATTTGTTTATACCCTTGACTAGGGTCTTCAATATAAACTCCATCATTAGTGAACCTTACCTCATATCCTTTTTCCACAACTTGTCCTACACTAATTAAATTCTTTGGAATTGTAGGAACATACAAAACCTTACTCAAGAGAGTACTTCCATCTTTGGCTTTAACTGAACCATTTGACTTTACTTTGTGCTTTGTATTATCACCTGTTTGAACTGTGTGATTGATTGCCTCATGATCTAGATCAGTCATCAAAGCAATATTTCCACTTAGATGATTGCGACATCCTGAGTCAATATAAAATACTCTCATGTCTTCATGTGAGGCTTCACATGTTGCATTCATAATAAGAGTTGAATCTTCTTTCTGATCTGATGCATAATTGTAGTAGGTGTTATTGTAGGATTGATTTTGGAAGTTTCTTCCTCCACTTCTTCCAAAAGAATTCCTACCACCTCTACCTCTGAAGTTTCCTCTCTGTTATCTGCCACCTCTTCCTCTTTGACTAAAATTCTGATTAAAGTTACCATTGCTTTGATTATTATTATGCCAACAATCATGAGATAGATGATTGGTCTTACCACATATCCAACAAGCTCTGACATTATCTTTGTTATTTCAGCCTCTTCCTCTACTTCTGCCACTTCCTCTTCCTCTTAGGAAGTTTACTTGACTTGGAGTACCTTCATCTTCAACTGATTGTTGCTTTCCTTTGCTAGCTTTCTTCTTATCTTTAGAATACATTGCATGACCTGCACTCTTATCAACATCTCCTTTGATATCATTCTCAAAAGTTAGCATATGTCCTAACAATTGATTCAAATAAGGAGTGAAATGATCTAATGAAAGTTCTGTAGACAAAATAAAAGGCTTCCACTTCTCATCTCCTCTTAGTCCTGTGAGAATTTGTCTTACCAACTTATCTTCTTCAATATCTTCATCAATTGCACCTAAAGAATCTGCAATGTCTTTCATCTTTGTCACATAATCAGATATTGATTGTGAAGCCTTCTTCTTAAATGTAGTAAACTTTGCCCATAATGAAGCTTTCCTTGATTTGGTTGTATTCTGAAAATGCTCTTCCAAAGCATTCCATATGTCACTTGCACTTTCAAGTCCTCTAATATGAGGAAGCAAATAATCATTCACTTCCATGTAAATTATGTTCCTTGCTTGAGCATCCTTCTTCATCCAAATCTTTATATCTGCAAGCTCTTCCCTATTTGGAACACTAGGATCTTTGAACTCTAGTTTTTCTTCCTTTCTCGTGATGTATCCCATCAGATCTTTGCTCATAAGATGAGCTTCCATTCTCATAGACCAAGTTGGATAGTTCTCTCTATCCAACTTCTCAATTTGGAGACTATCTCCCATCCTTTCTTCACCTGTACTATCAAATCTTTAATCCTTATAAGAAATGAATGTACCTTAGCTTCGAATGTTGCTCCTTGTGATCCTTTTGATAACCTTTATGTGTCTTCCTTCAGTCTTTCTTTCACACTTTATCCTTTTGAACCTTCAAGATGTGAAATTTGTATGTCTGCAGCAGTCGGGGTCTTCCTTTCCTCGATGTGATAACTCCTGCTCTGATACCACTGATGGAGACTGTTAATATCCAAAAGAGCAAGCTATCCTTGATGTTAGACCACCTCTATATCAAGAATAACTTTAAACTCCAACCAATTTTGGAAGACAAGCACCAAACTATCAAGAATTTAGCTAACTATGAAGAAATTTATTTCACAAAAAAGTCTGCTGCACATTATTGACTCATTGATTGATCATTTGTTTAAAGTTTCTGATGAAACTTTGTAAGATGTGTTGCCTAGAATTTTTGCACCTCATCCAAGTTAAAACACTTCAAAAGCTTAATTAGATTATGAGAAATGTTTCAAACAATCTACCTATGTATGAAACTGCCTTCTTGTAGAGTCAACTTTAACACCTACAACTTCTAACACATGGTTCTCCCAAATTAGAACCTGTTTAAGCAAATGCTTTTAGCCATAGATGGCTTACCTTCCAACTTAGATTTTGAATCCTCATTTGTGCAAAACTTTACACTGTGCACTGAGAACTGACCATTTCTTTGACCATCGAAATTGCGCCTGTTTCAGAAGACACTCAATACTTTCTCACATATGAATATTCCTACACAAAATTCTCTTAGCCTGTTTGCAATTGAACACTCAAACTTTAACCATAGATAGATTAACTATGGACTTAGATGTGTACAAAAGGATTTCTGATAAAATCAAACACAGAAGGAGAACTAGAGAAAAGATAGACGCGCAATTCTCTGAACATTCTTTCTATTCAACTCTTCATACATCTGATGGATGATACATCCAATACTCATCATCTATTCATCTATATTTCATCTCTCTCTTCTAATACGACCATCTACATGTATCTATATATACATATGAGTATTGATTCATCATTACTTCAAGTATATTGAAGTATTTACAAAACTAATGTACATATGTTTTAAAGAACTTTGCTCCCTGAACCTTCTCTTCATTTCATGAAGTTGGACTTCAAACTTTTCTTCATATCTTCACTTCTAGGCTTCATAATCACCAATTGTTGATTGTCTTGCTCCAACAGATGTGTATGCTTTGTTCATTTTCCTAGTGAAGTGGGAACAAAGTTAGAGCCTAAGAGTGGGAAATGAATGTTCATTGGCTACTCAAATGAGCAAAAATGCTACAAGTTCTACAACCACCTACGGTTCTTTTGTGGCAAAGCACTATGCATACATGATGAATGTAATTGCAAATCAAGAGCCAGATTCTTACGATGGGGCAAAGACCAAACTGGAGTTAAGGTTGTGTATGAAGAGTTCAAAGTTCTCAAGGAGAACAACACTTGGGAACTAGTACCCAAGAAGGAAAGCATGAAGATAGTCCAAAACAGGTGGGTGTACAATACCAAGAGGAATGCAGATGGTAGCTTGGCAAGGTATAAGGCTAGACTAGTAGCCAAAGGCTTCACACAGACACAAGGGATGGATTATGAGGAGAATTTTAGCCCTATAGCAAACAAGGCTACCATTAGAGCTCTCATAGCCCTATGTGTAGCAAGGAGGTGGCCTATCTACCAAATGGATATAAAGAATGCTTTCTTGAATCGTGAGTTACAAGAAGAGATTTTTAAGGAACAACATCAAGGATATGTAGATTCACAAGATCCTACCTATGTTTGCAGGTTGAAGAAGGCCTTGTATGGCCTAAAGCAATCCCCAAGGGCTTGGAATCAGAGGCTACTGGACTTTTTGAAGAGATGTGGTTTCTCTCCAAGTGATACTACAGATCCATCCTTGTATATGAAGAAGATAAATGACAAGATATGTTTGATATGCATATATGTAGATGATCTCCTTGTGACAAGAGATGATGATGCAAGCATAAGGATCATCAAAGAGAAGCTTGCAAGAGAGATCAAAATCTCATATTTAGGTACAAAAGACCAAGTTGTAGATATCTTCACCAAAAGCATGGATGTGAACAAGTTAAGAAAGTTTTAAAAAGCTATGAGCTTACTTGATATGGACACTACCACCTTAAGCTTGAGGGGGGAGTGTTGAAAGTGTGAATTATGCAAGATCTAGGTGGACATTGGGGGGGGGGGGGTGGTTAGATATGCTCAATGCCTCACCCCTATGTAATAACACCATTGTTCCATAAGACTCTATTTTGTAAGGCCCCCATTATGAGGAGATGCCATGTGAGAGTGTTGGACATTGGTAGCTTCCTGATTTTGAGGTCAGATAAGGTCTAGAGTAGATTGTAGATGGACAATTAGGAAGGTTACTTCTAAGCCATTGGATTTGGGATTGATCCTATGTGAAGATCAACGTAAATCAAGGGTCAGAAACAAAAGTAGCTTTCTTAACTTGTGGAAGGGTATATTTGATGTGGGCCATTGGATCTAGACGTGATCATAAGTGTGGATTAAGCAAGATTAAGGGCTACAAACAAATGGTTTTTGATCCTACCTTTCTACCATTGGATTTATCCCATAGATCAATGGTGGAGATTATTTTGGGCATGGATCGAGCTACCACGACCCTAGAACATGGGTTGGCCGACTTAGGCTTGGAGGACCTTATAAGGATGGTCCCCTCCCCATGGAAGTCATGGAAGTCTTGTAGGTCATTGAAGACCAATAGTCATATACTCAAGGAGGCTCAAGGAGAGAGTCATCCAAGGCTCAAGCAGCTAAATCACAGTTGTCTAAGCTAGGAAAATGTAGAGAAAAGTGTTATATGCATAGAGGAGGAGAAAGGAGGAGCTATCAAGCCCACACCCCTCTAGTCTCTTGTAGCTATACAAATAATCTACTTGTAAGAGTTGTAAATCTTTGTGTACATATCTAATTCAAGAGATTTAAAGTGCATTCAATAGCTTATGTATGTTTCTTACTTTTGTTAAGAGGGATTCTTGAAATCAATGTTATATGCAGAAAGTTGTGTATCTTTGTAACCCTAATGTTTGCATATCCTACATCTTTGCATAGTCTGTTTTGTACAGAGTTGTTGACTGACCTAACGAGATCCATTTGATGTGTTCTATAGCTTGTTGGAAATCTATGAATTATATTAAGTGTGGCTAAAAGCTCAAATGATTTGGATCAATGTAAGGTAGTTTAATAAAATTTTTGCTGCAGGGTAGTAGAAAAGGTGTATGGAGGGACCCAGGTATTGGGTTCATTTCACTTCTAGTGTGTAAATCTGAGGGATTAAATTCCATCAGTGAGGGGAGGAATAGTTATAAGTGGCAACACCATAGGATTTTTGGTAGGTAAGAAGGTAAGTGGTTCATAAGAGGTCTTGGGGGACCAGAGAGACTCTTGGTTCATATGTTTCCCTTCAAATTTTTTTCATCAAAGTTGAAGTTTAATGCTTTGTGTGACATGGGATATATTGTGTTTATTCATTGTGCAGTGAATTTCATACTTTACATGAATCAAGACTAATTTTGACGTTTTAAATCTTCCATTGTCACTCTTACTAGATCCAAACTCATATTGATGTGTAGATGTACTAGCCTCTAAACTCATATACAAACTATATCTCCCATTGATGGGCATGTTACACAGTATACAAGTAATATAAGATCATGAATCAGTAACCCCCATCAAGTGGCAACAATGTCCAAAGTTGTCCTATGGTAGAGCTTTAGTCAAAGCATCTACAACATTATCTCGAGTATGAATCTTCTCAAGAATAATGTGATTAGTGGCCAAGCAACCTTTAATGAAGTGATACCCTACCTCAATGTGCTTGGTCTTTGCATGATAGACCAGATTCTTAGCCAAAGCAACAGCACTCTGACTATCACTGAGAAAACGAGGTACATACTGAATTAGACCCATATCACAAGCAACATGAGAAAGCCAAAATGCTTCCTTACATGCCTCACTTGCTACAACATTCTCTACTTTTGTAGCGGAAATAGCTATACATTCTTAAAGACGAGATCACCAAGAGATAGCACCTCTAGCAAAATGAAAAATGTACTAAGTAGACTTAGGATTGCCTACACAACCAGCATAATTAGAATTTAACCAATAATGGATGCCTTCTACCCAAGCATAGACACTTGTCCTTAGTGCCACTCAAATATCTCAAAATAATCTTGACCACTTCCTAATGTTTCTTGCCAAGATTAGACATATATTTGCTCACAACTCCCACTACAAATGCAATGTCTAGTCTCGTAGCTACCATAGCACACATGAGACTACTGATAGCAGAATCATAAGGATTTTTTTCATAAATTCCTTTTCCTCATTTGATTTGGGGCAATCGTCTTTGCTCAATTTCACATATGTGGGTAAAGGTGTACCCAATGCCTTTCCACCTTGCATATTGAACTTGTGAAGTACTTTGGATATGTACTCACTCTGAGACAAGTGTATGCATCTTTTACTTCTATCATGAGTAATGCACATGCCAAGAATATGTTTAGCATCCCTCAAATCCTTCATATGAAATGTCTCTCTCAACTTCTTTTTGAGAATTGACAAGTCATAAGGGGGCTTCTCAACAATCAACATAGCATCGACATAAAGTATCAAGCATATCAAGGTGCCATATGAACATCTCTTTGTGTAGAGACAATGATCCTCATTTCTTCTAGAATATCCTTGAGATTTCATAAAAGCATCAAAATTTTGGTACCATTGTCTAGGGGACTGTTTAAGTCCATGTAAGCTTTTCTTCAGCTTACAAACTAGACTTTCTTTTCCAAGAAATACACAACTCTCTAGTTGTTCCATATAGATCTCGTATTTCATATCTCCATGCAAGAAAGCAATTTTCACATCCATTTGGACTAGCTCTAAGTCCTCCATTGCAACGAATCCAATAAACATGCACAAGGTAGTCATCTTGAACATGAGAGAGAAGATTTCCTCGAAATCAACACCATGTTGTTGCTTAAAACCCTTTTTAATAAGTCGTGCTTTATACTTTGGAGAAGCACTGTCTTATGTGAATTTAAACTTATATAGCCATTTACATGGTAAAGCTTTCCTACACTTTTGCAAAGGTACTAAATCCCAAGTACCATTCTTGTGAATAGAATCCAACTCACTCTTCATGGCATGCTCCACTTGACATGATCCTCTATCTGCATAGCATCTTTGTAACAAGAAGGCTCACCAACATATGTTAGAATAGATAAATCCAAACCTGGAACATATCTATGAGATGGATGTGAGACACATGTAGAGTGCCTCAATGGTTTTTTAATAGGAACATTTGTAGACTGATCTAATCAGACATGCTCTTGAGCATATGTGTGGCATTGTTATACATGCTAACTAGAGGACTAGTAACCTCAAACACCACTTTTCTCACTTCAACCTCCTTAATGGGTTGTTTATGCATCTTAGACTCATTGAAAATGACATCACTACTTCTTATCATTGACCATGTTTCAAGGTCCCATAGCGCTATCCAAATTGGCCTTTTCGACCATATCCAAGAAAAATGCATTTATTTGACTTATGGTCCAGCTTTTGTCTAAGGTTCTTGGGTATATGAACCTATGCTTCACACCCAAAAACTTGAAAATTATCATAATATGGTGGCTTCCCTGTTTGCAACTATTGTGCCACTTTTAGACCTTTGGTAGTGCTAGGTGAAAGGTTAATCATGAACTACAATCAATACTACTTCTGCCCAAAAGCCTTGTGAAGGGTTTGCATGATGCACTATAGAAACTACTCTATCCTCAATAGTTAAATTCATCCTTTCTTCTAAACCATATTGTATTGGGCTATAAGGAGATGTAAACTCTCTACAAATTCCTCTAGATTGATAGAAAAGGCTGAATTCATGTGAGATATAATCACCCCCATTACCTGAATGTAAAGCCTTAAGCTTAGTTCCTTTTTTAGTCTTAATTGAAGCAAGAATTTTTCTAAAAATAGGGAATACCTCATCCTTTGATTTGATAGGATATATCCAAACTTTTCTAGTAGCATCGTCTATGAAAGTGACAAAGTAAAGAGAACCACCTAATGACCTTGTGGGCATAGGACCATGCACATCTGTACGAACGAGATCTAAAGGCTGAATTGAAGAGTCAATGTGTGTCTTATGCACATTCTTATTTTTCTTTCCATATTGAAAATGCTCACAAAATAAAAAGTCAAAGAAAGATAACACAGGTTAGTAGCCAGAATGAGAAAATTTTCCATTCCACTACGAGATATATGGCCCAAACACCCATGCCAAATTACAAGCCATGGGCTATTCAGTAACAACTAACAAGTGTTCTTTCTGTGATACAAATAAAGGATAAAGTAAGCTAACTTTGCTTCCTTTTGCACTAACCATATTGCCCTTTGATATGCAAAAAGACTAAGCATAGAAGACCATATATTAACCAAGGTCATCAAGTTGACCAATCGACATCAAACTACATGATAACTAAGGTACATGGTGTACGTTATGCATAGTAAATTCTGAACCATCAATGAACTCCACAACCACATCTCCAATCATGATAGTGTCACACTAGTAAGAATCACCAAGTTTCACAATACCAAGAGCCTTTGTTGCATAAGTAGAGTACCATTCTCTATGTGGTGTCACATGGAAAGAATCACTAGAATCTATTTACCACGTGTCGGAAAGAGAATCGACCATAAGAGCCTCAGTAGGCACAATACTATCAAGTGTCAACACATCAGCATCATCAAAAATAGCATTGATTTCTTCAATCTTCACAATCAAAGTAGATGGTGCAAGTAGCTATTTAACATACCCATCAAAGCAATAATTCCAATAATAATATCACCAAAGGCAAGAAGTTATAAGAAATAATAACATAGTGGAATAGACCAATAGATAAAGTTGAGAAAAATGCAAATAGAGAGAGATGCATAGTGAGAGATAAAAATCTCAAATTCTCAAATTTTCAAGAGAAATGCAAACTACAAAGATGGTGCTACTCACCCATGCACTTCCAATATGGAACTTAGATGGTCACCTAGACAAATTCTAGATGAAGGGCTCACTATTGCGCAATGGTGTGTAGACATTCACATAGGACATTATTATATAGCTTTCACAATGGGAGTCAATGTAGATAAATGTAGTTAGGAGAGATAAAATAGTCAAAAAAATATAATATCCAATCATATTGCCATGAGTAGAAGTCTTACCATCTCTACCTCATGGGTTGGAGGGATATCTCCCCTAGACCCTATAGAAGTTGGGAAACCCCCCCCCCACCCCCATGCACTCCCCTCCATTGAGGTTCTATGGGGAATTTATGAGGCATTACAAGGCCTTTATTTTGGCCTTTCATGGCAACCCAATGACCTAGAAGTTTATGTGCTACCTAGCCTCATGTATAGGCTCACAAAGATAATCTATTTCCATCAACAATCACACATGTCATACTTCAGTTATGCAGCCTCCTATCCTTGTATTCCTATGTGCCATTGGATCCTCTTGAACCATAATGCTTCACATTTTGTAGCAGATGTTGCTTTATACTCAATTTCAATATAATATAATGCTAGAGTGGGTTTCTTCTTACTGATCCAAGAGAAAATCCCAGATCCTAAAGAAAGAAAATATTCAGAAGTTGATTTATGAGTACCAATATCTCCTAACCAATCTAAAACATAGTATCCAATGAGAGATGATCCTTCTTCATAGATAATACCAGAGTCAATGGTTCCTTTCAAATACTTGAATATCTACATACTTGCCTTCCAATGATTTTGGCAAGGCCTATTAAAGAACTTGCTTATTACTCCAATAAGTAGGTATCTTTGCTATTGCACAAGTAGATGTGAATTTCAACTAGTTTCTTATATCTTTTGATATCCACTAGAGAAGATAATTTTTTATTGGTCTCCATAGGCATAGAAATGTTCTTGCAATCCTCCATGATTTTGCCTTCAAAATTTGTCTTTCACACTTCTATTGAGAGATGAAAATATTCGATTCTTGCTGCCACACTTTTAGGCCTAAGCCTAACTTTTTCATTTTCAATTCTAAACTCATGGCATCTTTTGTCTCTTGAAGACAAGCATAATCATTTCTAGTAATCACAATATCATCTACATAGAGTATAATCACAATTATCTTCCCTCCTCTCTTTAGAACATACAAGTTCGAATCAAAAGCACATCTTTTGAAACCTAGATTCAAGAGATAATTATCCCTCCATTTCTACCATGTTGTAGGGGCTTGTTTTAGCCCATATAATGCCTTCTTTAGCTTACATACCTTGTTCTCTAAATGAGAATCCTCAAACCCTAGTGGTTGAGACACATATACCTCTTCCTTGAGCTCTCCATTCAAGAATTCTATTCCTACCTGGATAGTAGGAATAGCTATTCCTACTCGGATAGAAGTCATCCTTGTAATTGGGGGAATAGCTATTTTGACTTGAATAGTATCCATCCTTGCAGTTGGGGGAATTGATTTGCAAAATCCAATCCCTTTGATTTGTATTCTTGTGCAACAAATCTTTCTTTTTAATCCCACAAAGTACCATCAACTTTGTACTTTAGCTTCCGAGCCCACTTGATGCCAATGATTTTACACTTAGGGGGTCAATCCACTAGCTCCCAAGTTCCATCCCCTCTAATCAGGAACATGAAGTGCCTCTTCCACATTCATTGGTTATTTGCTTGTTCGTGAATGATCTCGACCATCATGCTTGTATTTGCAATATGTGTGCTTGCTCTCTTCTACTCCTCTATTCCCTATGATTGTCTTGGTCCATCTACAACCTATTCTAGTGACTGCAGAATAGGGTTTGTAGAATCATAGACTGCCTCACCTAATGTGGCAATGGCTTTTCTTCTTGGGTAATGACATGTTGGTGAATTTTAGACTCATCATTTGAAGATGATGCTTACTTCTTTTGTGTAGAAGGGATAGCTCTTGGGACAATTTTCATTGTGGATTTCCCCTTCGCCTCATGATAAAGTTGAAGGTCTCTTTTCCTCCTCCATTGCATGTGGCTACTCCTTCTTAAACACCACATCATGACTCATCGTAAGCTTCTTAGATTCAGGTTCGTAAAGCTCATAAGTCTTCTTCTCATCATTGTACCTTAAAAAGGTACATAGCTTGTTTCTATCCCTATCTACAACATGTACATAACATCCACTTCCAAATATTTTGAGATCAAAAGGTGATGCCTTTTAGCCATTTGTGGGCCTCTTGTGGAGTCTTTTTGTCAATTTCTTTAGTGTAACTTTGATTCAAGATGTAGAATGCAATGTTGAGAGCACTTGGTCAAAATTGATCTCGTGAACCTTTTCCCTTCAACATGCACCTTGCCATCTCCATGATGGTTCAAATCCAATGTTTTGAAACACCATTTTGTTGAGAGCTATGTGCCACTATGCATTGATGCATGATTCCTTTACTCTTACAGAAGTCTCAAACTTTGGTGATGTAAACTCATCACCATTGTCTCTCCTAAATTTCTTCATCTTTTTATCTATTTCACTTTCAGCAAGCTGAATCCATTCTTTTAAATTACCAAAAACATGAACCTTATCACAAAGGAAATAAACCCATATCTTCCTGCTATAGTCTTCAATGAGTAACACAAAATAAGAAGATCCACCAAAGGCTTATGTAGGCATTTTCTTGCACAGGTTGGCATGTACCAACTCTAGTGGATAGCTTTCTCTATTCTAATTTCTTATGGAAACTACTTTCCCTATTGCTTTCCCATCATGCAAGCTTCACATGGTTCCTTCATGTATGCAATCCATGGTAGGTGTGCAACCATACCCCTATGATATGTTTTTGGTCTAGGATATCCGATACGGCCAAATCTCGCATGCCATAGAATACTTGTGCCCATGCATGTAGTGGTTCTAAGAGAAAACAACTCATATATGTTGTTCTTCCTTATGATAGTACCAACAATATTGTTGCTACTGTCCATAATCTTAGCTCTTTTCTTATTGAAAGATACTTCATGATCTTGATTAGTAATAAAAGCTACTGAAATTAGGTTTTGTCTTATTTGTGGAACATGCAACGCATTTGAAAGTTTTCTGATATCCCCATTAGAATTAATGAAATAAATTGTACCTTTTCCATCTATAGTACATCTTGCATTGTTCCCCACCTTTATTTTGATGCATTCTTTTAGAGGCTGTAAAAAGCTATGAAGGTACTTTTTCCACTTCATATGATGAGAGGCACCACTCCAATGTTAGTAGACTCTTTGTCCATGTCTTCTTGATGCAACCATCTTGAATTTTGTGGCCTTTCTTCTTGTAGTGGAAGCATTCTCCTTTGAACTTCTTTTTGTCATTTTGTTTTTTTTTTCTCCATCTTTTAAATTATCTACTTTCCTTTGGGATTCTCTATGTATGCAACATCTCCTTTATTTGAACCACTCCTTGCCTTGAGTTGTAGCTCCTCGTCCATGAGTAAGCACTCAATTCTTTAGAATTTAGATATTGAGGTTTGATTTGAGTATTAAGGGTGGTTACCAAACCATCAAAAATTGGTGGAAAGATTCGAAAATAGTGTTGACCTAGCTCCTTGCTTGACTTTCTTATACCTGCTCTTGCCATTTGATCTCATAGATTTTTTATGCAAGTGATAAATACCTATACATTCTCCCCATCAACAAACCTTTCCCAGGGGGCAACCATTATGAAGAAGACCGGCCCATTGATAATACCCATGGGTGCTCTACCAGCAAAGAAGACAACCAAGAAGGTTACACCACGAGTAAAGAGGAAGGCTTCACTACTAGCAATGAAGACAACCCAGACAATGAAAGCTCCTTCCTTGGTCCTACCCTTCCGGTATGCATTCCAAGATTACCGCAACAAAAGTCAAAGCTTAAAGGAAAACAACCATCGGGCATGCCATGGAAGAGCCCCCTCAAGAGTAGGATCCTACGTCAAGAAGCTGGGAGGAAAAAAGAAGATCACAAGAAGAAAAAAGATCGGGTCCCTCCCCTCAAAGAGGGCAACCATCAATAATGAAATTCACATCACTAAACGTCAGGGGTTTGTCGGACCCTTCAAGAGCGGTGATTCTTGGCCAGTGGTTCAAAGACAAGTGCCTCAACCCAGACTTTATCTGCTTACAAGAGGTTAAAATCAACGGAGAGGATCTCCAGAAACGGCTTAAATGCATTTCTTTGAACCACCTTTGGTTCTCCACTTCTCACCCTAGGGGGGCGGGGGGTGCCGCGATCGGTATTAGTCACTCCTTGTCTAGCAGTGTGAGCTCGACTTTTGAAGGTCGGAATCATCGTTGGATTGCTCCCTCTATCGGGTCCCCTTTTCAGTTCACTGTGGTCTCAATTTATGCCCCTAATGGAGAAGCGGATAGAATTGATACATGGGCTTCTCTCGACTCCCTCTCACATAATGTTTTGATTTGTGGGGACTTCAACATGGTTGAGTTTCCTGAGGATCGATGGAATAACAAGGGAAAAATTATTGACGGCCAGGAGAAAGAGATATGGGATAAAATCAAACTCCATCTCGACCTCGTCGAGGTGAAAGACATGAAGGGATTCTCCTGGTCAAATCTCCAATTGGGGCACTCTTTGAGGAAAGCGAGACTTGATAGATGTTACGTCGATCAAAACACCATCCTCTAGTGGGGTAGCTCGTCGATTTCCCAACACATGGACCTGACTATCTCGGACCACTACCCGATTACTCTGTCTTTCAAACAGATTCCCATGCTCCAGAAAGCCCCTTGGTTTCATGCTTGTCAGACATCGTTTTCCCTCCCCTCTGTCCACCAAGAAATTTCTGCAGTGTGGGCAGAGGCGTTTGCCTACTGTAATGAATCGGCTAAGTGTTGGAGAAGCGCAGTGGAAAGGACTCAAAAAATTCTGATCAGGACTCAAAAGGCTATAAGAGATATCCGAAAAAAAAGAAGAGAAACGGTGTACCGGAGGCTCTCATGGCTTGAAGAAGAGGTGAACAAAGGTAACTTACAATGCCAACAAGGTATTTTGAAAATCAGGGGAAGACTAAGATTAGAGGAGGAGGTTCAAAGAAAAAATCTTCAAATATTCTTCAAAGGTTGGTGGGCGGGGAAGGCTGACAAACATCGAAAGAGATGTGTAACATCCTCAAAAGGAAACAAGCTAGGGAATCCATCCCCTTATTGGTCGATAACAATGGAATCGAATGTAGCACAAAAGTTGAGAATAGTTCTATCATCGTTGAACACTTTACCCATCTTCTCGGGGTCTCGGCTCCTCTATCCCCGCATAGGCGTGACTCCATGGCAACCATCTCAAGGGTTGCTCAATCTAGAATCCCACAGAACATGATTTCTCTGTTGGATGCTAACATTTCCGAGAATGAAATTATCGAGGTTATTGATGCTCTTCCCAATGGGAAAAGTCCGGGTCCTGATGGTCTCACCAATGAGTTTTCCAAGTCCTTCAAACATGAGGTGGCCACTCCACTGCGTCTGGTGTGGCAAGAGGCTCTCTCCTTCGGTGCCCTCCCTGAGTGTCTTAATAATGGATTCATCAAGTTAATCCACAAAAGGGGAGATAAGAACAAAATTGAAAACTGGCGATCGATTACCATGCTGCAAACAGGATACAAGATAATTGCAAAAGTTATCGCCAACAGAATCTCTTGTCATTTAAAGTCATGGCTTTGTGAGGACCAGAAAGGTTTTATCAAAGGTAGATCTATACTCGAAGCAATTGTTGATATTTGGGAAGGCCTTGCGTTTGCTGAGGAGTCTGCGCAAGATCTGGTATTCATCAAGATCGACTTCGACAAAGCGTACGACAGATTGGAATGGGACTTTATTCTTCAATCATTGAAAGACCTTGGATGCAGTCAAAAGTTCACGAAGATGGTTTCCACTCTTCTTTGAAACGCTTCGACTAGAATAAATATCAACGGTAAGCTCTCTGAGCCCATTCGCTTAAAAAGATCAATTAGGCAAGGCTGCCCTCTGGCTCCATTACTCTTCGCTATCGCCTCAAATGGACTCAGTTGCCTATTCAAGCATCACATGGACAGTGGCAATCTCAAGGGTCTTTCCCTACCTCTAAATCACGGCTAAATGATAGCGAGACTTTTTGCCGATGACATGAATGCCTTTGTGCATAACGACATAAACAACATTGAGGTGTTTTGGTGGTGCCTCGACACCTTTTGTGTGGCGTCTGGTTCGAAAATCAACCATGCTAAAACTGCTTTTAGAGCAATCAACGGACCGACACCCCAATTGTTGTTAGATCAGGGGTGTCAAGGTATCCCTAGTGCTCAATTCTTCCGTCTCCTTGGCATCCCGATGGGATTCGACATCTCAATGGACCAATGATGGAACTGGGTGCTATTCAGGCTGGATAGCAAACTAAATCATTGGAAAGGTATGCAAGTCAACTTGGCAGGGCCTGCTATGGTTGTTAACACATTTATGTTGTCTACAACTATTTATTTCATCTTGTGTTGGAGAACTAAGGAGAAAGACTTGGCCAAAGTGGAAAGAATCTATAGAAACTTCCTTTGGACTGGGGACCCCAACAGGAGGGGGATTCCCAAAATCAAATGGGAAACTTGCATTAGCCCGAAAGACTCAGGGGGCTTGGGAATTTTGGATATCGTTGGATTGGCTGACAAGCTAGCGGCAAAGTGGCTTATCAAGGCTTGGAGCAATAGTGAATCTTCTTGGGCTAAATTGATCTTCAGAAACATGGAAGACCTTACCCTTGTTGGCCATCCTGGTTGGAAGGATATAGGGATTCTCACGCTTTTGTTCTCCCCCCACCCAGTGTCCCCTAAAGGCTCTAGCCTAGTGTGTTCTTTATGGAAGAGTTGGAACAAGGCCAAACAATTCATCAGAATCAGTGATGAGTGGAAGTGGGCCGCTCGGATAAGACAAAATGACTTTATCTAGTTCCCGATCAATGGCATTAGGGGGGTGGAGTCTTGGAACCTCCAAACTGCAAAGCGGCTATGGAACAAGGGGTTCAAACAGTGGAAACAACTCTGGAAACAAGAGACCAGCCAGTGGATTAGGTTTGAAGACTTGGACCCGAGACTTAGAGTTACCCTAGTGGAATGGACTCTTCTTCAAGGAAGGTGTTTAGCATGGGACCGCTCAACTGCCCGCCTTCTCTGTGGTCAGGATCTTCCTTGCCTGGAGGGCCTCAAATGGAGCAATGAAAAGAAACTATCCAGAATCCCCAACTTCAAAGAGAACTTAGATGTTCATCACACTCTTAACAAGAGATGGTGCCTTTCTTGGACCAAACTTTGATGGGAACTAAAATTCATGTCTATTTGGCACCCCCTAATTGAGATCAAGAAGTCCGTTCTCATGTGGCAGATCTTGCATAAAGGTATCTAGTCCAATGTAAGGGCTAACAAAATATGTGGTGTGCCGCCATGGTGCAAGCGTTGCCATCGATGCATCGAAGACTTAGCTCACCTATTCTTCGATTGCCCCAAGTCTCGTGTTATCTGGCATCACGTGACATGGGTATTGAGACTCACGAACCAAATCAATTGGCAACAGGTGCTGTTGGGCGAGGCGGTCGGCTGCTCATCGAGGCTCTGGAATGCCATCAGGGGTGAGACTCTTTGGAAGATTTGGAGGGAGCGATGTGCTGTCAATTTTGGCCAAACTCCTAAGGAATGGTCGATTGAGAAATCCTTGTTTCTTCTAGGTAAAAGAATCTCCCGAGATAAGAGATCTCCACCGTTTAGACATCACTATATTTATCTTCTCGAAAACAACAAGTTGAAACCCAAATGGGTCTCACATGAGGGTGATGCTAGATTTATCCACCTCATTTGTTATGCTCTCTAGCTCGCCTTACTCCTCCCCTGCATTGTGGGATTTGGGGGGTCCCATGGGCACTAGTCCCATTCACTTGTAATTTTTCTTCTTTCTCTTAATTAAAGTCCGGGAGAATAGGCTAAGGCCGAACTTCCTTTTATTAAAAAAAAAAAAAAACCTTTCTCTGGCTAGATGATTCTCCAAGTTTTGAATTTGTGTCCAATTATGAGTTCCATATTGATTTCTCAATATGTTCATGCTTCATAAGCCTTGGTACTATGTTGATTCAGAGTTAGAACACTATCAGTGGTACTTGTAACTAGAGCACATAGTGCATCTGTGTTTGTACTTTTCCAAGCATGTAGGAGATCAACATCAGGAGAAATCATTCAACCATGAGTATTTGGATTAGTCCTTTCTTGGGGCTCATCATCATTCCAATAACAATCTCTAGAATCTCATATGAATCAAGGATAGAAGTGATTCTAAACTTCCACATGATGTAATTCATACCATCAAGCTTACCTTCTATGAAGTATGGTGGTCATATCCGCAACATTGAGATGATCAACAATAACACAAAGAATAGACCAATAGACAGAGTTGACAAAGACAAAGACAAAGACAAAGACAAAGACAAAGACAAAGAGACATGCAAATTGAGATATAGAGAAATCAAATCCTCAAATCGCCAAGAGGAATGCAACTACAAAAATTACACTCTAGGTATGAGTTTCCAAGATAGGATAATTTAAGGTCTATCTATGGTTGTTTCTTCTAGATCCACAATCCTCAAAAGAGTTACATATTGGATTCAAGTGGGCATTAAAAAATTAGAAAATTTCCAACCAAGTATCTACACAATCGGGGGCATGGAAACGTACAAGAAGATCCTAAAAGAGAAGAGGAATGGAAGAGAAAAATGGAAATTTTGGAGTTGATAGACAACAAAAATTTTACCTAGCAATATCTCTTTATGCATAGGAGATCACTTCACCTTGTTGCATATCAAGACATGCAGAACAAAACGTTCCACACAAATTTTGATGGATGGTCCTACAAAAAGCTAAGATTGCAAATATAAAATTGGTTTTGAGCGACTATCAAGAAATTTTTGACATTATTTTGGAGCTCCTTATGCAAGAACGAGGCCTCCATTGCAAGGAAAAGGCCGTTTCATAGTTATATAACTACTTGGAACACTCTTGTCTCACCATACACCTTTGCAAAGAGCAAAGAAGGAAGAGAGAAATGGAGAAGATCTCAACAAGAGATTTCAACAAGAGATCTCTACTCACAAAGGCAAGAGTCTCTAGAAATGAGCTTTCATTGAACTTTATATAAAATGGGTGGATTTATTCATGCCCGAAATAGTTGGCCTAGTTAAGGACAATCCTAAACTACTTTTAGGTCTATTGTAACTAGTTTATTGAGGTAAATAAGTTACCAAATATGAAGTAGATACATCCAAGTGTTTTTCCATGTTGTTGGGAATTAGAAAATTAGTTAATGTTGTAAGAATTGGTTCTAACCTAAAGTAAATAATTAGAAAAGTGTGGCTTCCTGCATCCTCTTCATGCTTCATCTTTTTTTCTTCACACATCTTACTTTTTGAATTCTCCATAGCATGCCTTATTTCCAGATGTGCTCATAATACTTCCCCCCTACTAGATTTTATCATCCCCAACAACACATCGAAGGGCATTGTGAATCATATTCGTTGAGTAGCAGGTCATATATTCCTTGTAGGTCACTGAATTGAGCTTGTACGTTTGTGGCTGTGATATATTTGGCAACATTCTCCTCTTGAAGCCTTTTGTTTTCTTGAGATACCTCTTCATATGTCGACTGACCTGGTGATTGCAATTCAATGGGTACAATAACATTTATGGTCAAATACACAAAAAAATTATTGGTATATTCTCTGAGCTTGTTATTGCCTTGCATCAAGTTTAAAATAGCTCTCTCAAATTATTCCATTCTTATGTATGCTATTAAAATTCCAACATTATTTATTAGGGTTTTTTTTTGTGTGAACTATTCAACACTACTGTATTTAGTCAAGAAACCTAAGCTAATTGGGAAACTTGCTTGATGGATGCTTGTTACTTTTGTATGTTTTGGAAGACTTATTTTGAAATCATTAACATTTTGTATGTTTTTGAAGACTTATTTTATATATGCTCTTGTTTGAATAATCATTTGGTTTAATTGCACTCAGATTTTGAACATTTTGAAGAGAACATATCTTTTTGTGCAAGTCATTTTGATGTTTTTACTTGATATCATAGTTAATGAATTATTCATGCAACTTACAAATTATAAATTGTAGATGAAATTGAATATGTATTTGATGCTTCAAATCATTTTTTTTTTGAGAGTACAATGAATTGGAAAGACCCACACACCCGACCTCGTAAGGTAGAGGCACTCATCTTGTGGAACTCTTTGGCATCCAGCCCCAGGCGGGACTTGAACCCTGGCCATCTGCCTAAGAGTACAAGGCACATCCGCTAAATCAATCACCCCTGCTAAACCACCCCCGCTGGATTGCTTCAACTCATTTTGAATTGTCTTCCATTTTCAAAATTTGACTGGCATTTGACAAATGCACATTCTAAAAGAAATTGTCATATGAACTACCCAAAAAAAAAAAACTATCCTAACAACTTTAGGTGTGCCTATCAATGTTAGTCTATAGATTTGCTAATTAGGCGGCACATGTAAAGGCACTCAACTTTACTAGATGCTCAACTGGATGGCTGCGCCATTGATCGACAGCCGAAGCGGGTTCTGTGCAGAGACGGGTATCTACTACAGCAAACGCCCCCTACTTCCTCTCCCCTCCACATCAGAGCTCTCCCTGCCTGCGTTTCTGCGCCAACAGAGCTGCAGCACCAGCTCTGATGTTGCTTACATCGACTTCGCGAATGGCTCGCAGATTACCTACGCGCAGCTTCACGATCGTATTAAGGCAGTGGCTGCGGGCTTGGCCCTCCTCTTGCGAGTACAGAAGGGCGACGTTCTGTTGATTCTCGCGCCAAATTCCATCCAATTCATTGTCCTTGTGCATGCCGCGCTCTCTATAGGTGTCGTTGTCACCACTAGCAACCCTGTCAGTCGTCCGATAGAGATCATCCGTCAGTCGGCTACATGTAGCACTAAGTTTATTGCCACGACAGCCTCTCTGGCTCATAAGGTTGCAGAGTTACGGCTTCCCTTGATCCTCCTGGAAGATTTTCCTCCTCGATCAATCTCCCTTCCTCAGCATGTGCCATTTGGAAGGCTCGTGTCTGCAGACGCAGACAGTCTCTCGCCTACCCCGGTCTATCAGGAAGATGCGGCGATGGTGTTGTTCTCCTCGGGAACAACCGGTTTCAGCAAGGGAGTGGTTATTACACACAGGAACCTTATTGCACAGGCAGTGCTGTTCTGGCATAGGAAAAATTTGCTCCCAGATTGCACTCGCAGGGTGGATCTTTGCTTTGTTCCCTTGTTTCATGCATATGGTCTCATTATTTTCGGTTGTGCTGCCATCGGTAAAGGTCTTACAGTCGTTCTTCTCCCAAAATTTGACATGGTGCAGATGCTCCTTGCCATAGAAAAGCACAGAGTCACCAACCTTTCATTGGTTCCTCCAGTCATGCTAGCCCTTGTAAAAACAAACTTGACCGAAACATATGATTTGTCGTCACTGAGGATAGTGTCAGTAGGAGCGGCTCCAGTCAGCAAAGATCTCATAACAGCCTTCAAATCTCGTTTTCCATGCGTAATAGTTCTGCAGGTATGCTTCCTTCACGTTTAGACCACGCATAATTCAATGGCTTGAATGAGCTTCCCATGCGAGTTAAACTTGTAGTAGAGTATACAAATCAGAAAGGGCTTGTTACATCTGTTGGAGTGTCAGCAGTCACTGGCGGGTTTCTATAGTCCCTCCCAAGTTAGAAGTTATTTGTGCTAGCCATTATTTATGCAGTTAAATGAGCATGCACGGCCAGTCAAAACGATTTTCTAGGATGACATATGTTGAGGACAAGTTTCGGCCGTATCGTACAGCAAAAAAAGTTCGTAAGCTAACCAGAAGAACTCATTTGCAGGACCTCATCTGCAGGGGGATCCTAACTAGATAGGGTGGGTTGGGCCTAAAAGGCCAGGTATCAGATAAGTTTCATGATAACTTTTTGTATTCTGAACCGTTTC
>CM035423.1:75166327-75216327 GCA_020310875.1 Ceratopteris richardii | reverse complement strand
CTCATATGCATGTTTTTGGTTGTTTTGCATATGCATTAGTGCCTAAACAACATCGCAAAAAATTGGATGATAAAGCAATAAAATGTATTTTTGTTGGGTATAGTTCTGAAAGTAAAGACTATCGCGCGAGAGAGAGAGAGAGAGAGAGAGAGAGAGAGAGAGAGAGAGAGAGAGAGAGAGAGAGAGAGAGAGAGAGAGAGAGAGAGAGAGAGAGAGGGAGAGAGGGAGGGAGGGAGGGAGGGAGGGAGGGAGGGAGGGAGGGAGGGAGGGAGGGAGGGAGGGAGGGAGAGAGAGAGAGAGAGAGAGAGAGAGAGAGAGAGAGAGAGAGAGAGAGAGAGAGAGAGAGAGAGAGAAAGAAAGAAAGAAAGTAAGTCATATTAACATCTTCTGGAGGCCAAACTTGGCCTATGAGACAAAAACCATGTACAAGTGTAGTAACCCTGTGTAGAAGATAAAATGAAATAAAAAGTATATTGCTACACAAAGCTATATAGGGCTGGAAAAGGCTTGGGAGACGTGGCCACCTAATACATGGGGGGATCCAAAATGTGAGTAAAACGCCCTAGCTACTGGTGATGGATGGAGGTGGGTGTAGTATGTGGTACATCGGTGGTGGTCTGAGTGCCTCCTGAAGGAAGACAACCCAGGGAGTGGTGGTACGCCTATGCTCCATCATGTGGTCGTAGGCAATCCTGATGCGTGAGATATCCTCCTGATATAGTCGTGGTCGACGATATCCGCCCATGCGTGGTCGGCGCCGTGCTCTCTGTGCTGCTGCCTGGTGGAGAGTGAGCCCTATAGATGGACCTCTCTGATGTAGCTCAACTCGCTGAAAGAACTGGGTAATGGTCTGCTGGGTACTCACCCGTGGCTGATGTATGGGCTGTAGTGACTTCTCTCGCCTCTCGTATGCTGTTGTGAGAAAGCGTCCCAAGCGTCTCTGGTCTCCTATAGTCATGCACAGCTGGAATGAGTCCTCGATATGGAACTGTGCTCGTAGGTCTAAGTATGCTGGACATCTGATAACAAAATGCTCCTCACTCTCTACCTCTGTCTGGCCTACTGGGCACCACCTCTCCTCACGGGGGACTCCCCTGGACCGTCCTCTCTCAATCTCGAGCTGATGTGATGAAACCCGGAGCTGCCCAATGACGACTCGTAGGTGGTGGGGAAGGTAGGTCTGCATGTATCTCGGAATCTCGATGAAGCCCGTGCCCGATATATGTAGAAAATGCTCGCGGTAGTAGGGCATTTTCGGTGGCAATGTACCCCTAGGGCTCACCCATGTCCTCTGTATGTATGTATGCCATATCTCCTGATCTCTAATGCTGTCCATACTGATGTAGCTAATCCTGGTCCCCATATGGCTGCCCCATACATGAGCGCTGGCGTAACCAAAGTGTCAAAGAGCCACCCCTTTGTGCGGGGCTCCTGAAAAGATGCGTGGTGGCACTGTCTCTCCATCAAAGCTAGTGCTGCGTACCCACCTGTGATGCGGTCACGGGCTGCCTGAGCCATAGAGAAGACCCCTGATGCTGCTGTAAATGTCACCCCCAAGTAAACATATGATCCGACCACCTCGATCAGTCCACCTGCTGCTGTGAATAAACTATGTCTGCGTACCTGTGCTGATGTATGAAAGATCAAGACCTTGGTTTTACCAAGGTTCAGAGATAACCCTCTGTGTCTGCAAAAGTCATCTAGGCCGTGTAGATGATGCTCTAGACCTTTTGAAGGCTCTGAAACCAATACAATATCATCAGCGTATAAAAGAATATGGACAGTGGACCCGTGTACCTCAATGCCATCTCCCACCTGCTTCTGTATGAAGTCCACTATCTCATCAATGTAGAGACCAAAGAGGGTGGGTGAGAGAGGGCATCCTTGCTTCACCCCGATAGTGCTAGCAAGTGGATCAGATAAGCCTCCTGGACATCTGACTCTACCAGATACTCTCTCGTATAAGGCATAGATCCCCCATATCATCTCCTCCGGAGCTCCGATGTCAAGTAGTCGTCTGAAGAGTCGATCCTTGGGAACAGTGTCAAATGCTTTGCGAAAGTCCACAAAGCAACAATATAATCTCCTCTTCCTCACCCTTGCCTAGTTGATCAGGCATCTCAAAGTGAAGATGTGGTCAATGGTAGAGTAATCTCGTCTGAAACCTGCCTGTCCTGGAGCCCTGATGCCCTTCCTCTCAGCGAGAGTACTCAACTCTGTCTCTAGTATCGCCCCAAAGACAGAGATAGATAGATAGATAGAGATAGAGAGAGAGAGAGAGAGAGAGAGAGAGAGAGAGAGAGAGAGAGAGAGAGAGAGAGAGAGAGAGGAGAGAGAGAGAGAGAGAGAGAGAGAGAGAGAGAGAGAGAGAGAGAGAGAGAGAGAGGGAGGGAGGGAGGGAGGGAGGGAGGGAGGGAGGGAGGGAGGGGGGGGGGGGTAGAGAGAGAGAGAGAGAGAGAGAGAGAGAGAGAGAGAGAGAGAGAGAGAGAGAGAGAGAGAGAGAGAGAGAGAGAGAGAGAGAGAGAGAGAGAGAGAGAGAGAGAGAGAGAGAGAGAGAGAGAGAGAGAGAGAGAGAGAGAGAGAGAGAGAGAGAGAGAGAGAGAGAGAGAGAGAGAGAGAGAGAGAGAGAGAGAGAGAGAGAGAGAGAGAGAGAGAGAGAGAGAGAGAGAGAGAGAGAGAGAGAGAGAGAGAGAGAGAGAGAGAGAGAGAGAGAGAGAGAGAGAGAGAGAGAGAGAGAGAGAGAGAGAGAGAGAGACGTATATGAAGGAAGTTGGAGATGTTTGAAGAAACTTAGAAGTAGGGTTCTCAAATGGTGAAGATGGTCCAACAAACCAGAATAGGACCTGTTCTAACTGTTTGAATATGTAAAATAGACCTTGTGGGCTTGTGATTAGTGCAATAAAACCCAATGGGTACTTTTGAACATCAACAAAAACAATTTGATGCAAGACAGATAGCTTGCACCTTGACGAGTTCACAAAAACCTTGTACATTTGGGTGGAAGCTATGACTTCAAATACTCAGAGCAGCCAGCACAGTTACAATGGAGGGTTAGCTTGCTGTAATGCATGCATAAAAGCGCTAATTTTCATCAAATAATGAAGGAGGAATAAACTTAACACTGATTGGATGTGGATGTCATCTAGATTTTTTGGACTGCAGAAAATGACTCCGAGACCTTCAACTTGAGATTTCTCTAAATCTACTAAACCAAATGACTTGAAAATTTATTCACAAAAACTAGAAAGTAATACCTTTCTAAGGAGAGCTTATTCACTAGATTTGGAGATGTGTAGAGAGAGAACCAAGCTATGCAAGATGACTAAGTCTTAGAAAGGAGCAGAGAATTGATATGGCACCAAACAATGATCAAAGAGTATATATATTGCATCGAATCATCACTCTACATAGTACAAATGATTTAGAGTCTTTATATAGACTCTCATGGATCTTTCCACGCCTCTTCTTCGTGAATTTAAATTCTTGATCTACCTGTTTGGTGATTGATTGAGCTACCAAATTCACTTCCTTCAAAACTCGTGATATCTGACTTCTTCTTTTATCTTTTTACAAAGATAAAGCTCTAGGCTTTTCAATTGGGTAAATGATCACAAAAGATCTTTATAAATAATACAATAAATGAATGCAATTAACTCTTTAAAGAGTATATGGAACCATTCAAATGATGGTTTTGATGTATATCTAATCAACGTCAAGCATAATGCAAGCTTGATGTTGATATATATATATATATATATATATATATATATATATATATATATATATATATATATATATATATATATATATATATATATATATATATATATATATATATATATATATATATAATTTATTTATTTATGTATGCATGCATGCATACATACATACATACACACACGTGTGCGCACGTGTGCACATACACACACACACACATACACACACACACATATATATATATACACACACACACACACATACATACACACACACATATATATACATATATATATATATATATATATATATATATATATATATATATATATATATATATATATATATATATATATATATATATATATATATATATATATATATATATATGTGTGTGTGTGTGTGTGTGTGTGTGTGTGTGTATGTACGTACGTACCAAGGTTGGAAAAAAACGTGACTCTTCGGTACGTTTGGTACGGGTATGGTACATGTTTTTTTGGGGAATTTTAGGTTTTATAAAAAAGTATGTTTTTTACATTTTTGGGAAATTTTTACAAAGTGTTTGCACACACATTTTGTTCCTTTTTGGTAGACTACAAACCTCATGGCTCTTCTAAGTTAAGATGCAACATACAAGCCTCTAGTAGTACACCATGTCCATATAGAAGCTTTAGTATATGTAAAATAGTACTACATAGTACAATACTACAATACAATGTGAATGATAAATGTTAGTGATATGTATTGCACAATGTACAATACATTTACTAAATCTTTGCCATTCACATTGTATTATTTTATTATGTATATTTGAATTTATTTCACATAATCTAATTCACTATATGTGTGTGTGTATATATATATATATATATATATATATATATATATATATATATATATATATATATATATATATATATATATATATATAAAATATATATATATATATATATATATATATATATATATATTTATTTATTTATACAACGTACCGTACCATACCAACCCCCCTTCCACGTACTGTATACGTACCGTACGCACTGTACCAAACGTATCGTACCACCTTGGTACGTACGTATATATGTATGTGTATGTGTATGTCTGTGTATGTATGTACACACATATACATATATATATATATATATATATATATATATATATATATATATATATATATATATATATATATATATATATATATATATATATATATATATATATATATATATATATAGTTAGTTAGTTAGTTAGTTAGTTAGTAAGGTACGATATGTACGATTAGTATGGTACTACGTATGTACCCTAAGATTTGGAGCTTCCCGTATGGTATTCGTACGTTCATAATGTACGAGTTTTTTTTTTTGGCTAAAAGTTATATATTTCATCTTTAACATGATAAATATCATGTTTGTGATTATAATGCATCAAAATAAAGGTTAAAAACTTTATTTAGCTATATTTAATCGTGTGGGATATCGCCGTTGTATCGAGGAATCGGATGTATCTACTATCATCATTCATGTATGATGTAAGTTGTACTTTGTAATATCATTAAAAACAAAAACCATGCTATCAAATTTCATTCATTACAATTTATATGTCAAATTTAAATAAGCTTTAAATGCTAATCAAGAGTCAAGAATCACAAATTAAAATGTCATATCATACATTACACATGATACATCATGATTCGAATTTCATACATGACTCATCAATGATCAATCAACATAGTACATAAAATCCAACTTCAAGTCACATCAAACATGATCATCGTGATTCATGAATCATCACCAAGAATACATACATAAATGATAAATCATAAATAACAAAATGACAAGTCAGAAGTCCACAGTGGTAAATACTGAAAGCCAATGAAAAACATCATCAATCATGTAGTATGTATACATCTCTCATCAATCATCATAATGTCAATAAAGTGACAAGCCCAAAACTCTAATCAAAATGTCACATGGATCATGATGAACAATGATCACTCATCATCCGCATCCTCCATCTCATCAATATCACTATCATCATAATCATCATCAAGAGAATCAAATGTTGTCATCTCATAAGTAGATGACGGTTGAGTGGGAGGATCACTAACAAGATTTCCCTCATCAAAACGAGGGGATAGCGGCACCAATGGTAATGTCCTCCTCCCTTTCCTCCTCGTATATGTACTAGCCGGTGCTCGACTAGTGCTAGCTCCATCCCCATGTGAAGTGGCGATGCACGCCGAATAATCAACCCCTTTCCACGATCACGGACTCCTCTGACCCTTCCTTTGCTGCTAGGGAGTCTTGTTTGCCTCACATCTATAGAGCAAAGCTCTCTATATAGCTTGGCAAAAAGAAGCTCCTCATCATCTTGAGGCATATCATATGATGGAAGAGGAGTGTCTCTTAGGGAAGGCCAAAATCTGTCCACATTCACCTAAATAAAAAAGAGAATCAAACCATGAATTACTTGTTTATGCAAATCTGAAATTTTTGCAAATCTGAAATTTATGCAAATGCAAATCTGAAATTTATGCAAATTTACTTACTTGTTTTAGAGTCTCCATGTTAGGGATATTTTGCAACATCCTTTGGGCAAAATGGAGTGTTCTTCCTTTCCAAAAGATGGTTCAGTTCGGGCTACTAAAAAATTGGAGCTTGTACATAGTGATGTCTGTGGTCCTATGCAGACACCTTCTTTTGGGAACTATCTTTACTTCGTGACTTTCATCAATGATTTTTCCAGGCATGCATGGGTATATCCATTGAAGGCAAAGTCCGAAGTGTTTTGGCTGAAAATCTGTCAGCATGTAAAATGGGCACCCTCCGTTCTTATCGAGGGGGGAAATATATGTCTTCTGACTTTAATGCATTTCTGGCTGAACGTGGGATAAAACATCAGTGTATAGTGCCGTATACACCTCAACAGAATGGAGTTGCTTAACGAAAGAACAGGTCACTCATGGAGATGGTGAGGTGTATGGTCAAGAGTCTGGCTTTACCACATAGTTTTTGGCTTGAGGCTGTTATGTGTGTAGCATATGTACTGAACAAGTGTCCCACTAAAGCTCTGCAGTCTATCACTCCATATGAGGCTTGGCATGGTCGCAAGCCATCTTTTGCTCATCTGCATGTTTTTGGTTGTTTGGCATATGCATTAGTGCCTAAACAACATCGCAAAAATTTGGATGATAAAGCAATAAAATGTATTTTTGTTGGGTATAGTTCTGAAAGTAAAGACTATCGCGAGAGAGAGAGAGAGAGAGAGAGAGAGAGAGAGAGAGAGAGAGAGAGAGAGAGAGAGAGAGAGAGAGAGAGAGAGAGAGAGAGAGAGAGAGAGAGAGAGAGAGAGAGAGAGAGAGAGAGAGAGAAAGAAAGAAAGAAAGAAAGTCATATTAACGTCTTCTGGAGGCCAAACTTGGCCTATGAGACAAAAACCATGTACAAGTGTAGTAACCCTGTGTAGAAGATAAAATGAAATAAAAAGTATATCGCTACACAAAGCTATATAGGGCTGGAAAAGGCTTGGGAGACGTGGCTCTGACTCTGCAGATAGTGGCCACCTAATACATGGGGGGATCCAAAATGTGAGTAAAACGCCCTAGCTACTGGTGATGGATGGAGGTGGGTGTAGTATGTGGTACATCGGTGGTGGTCTGAGTGCCTCCTGAAGGAAGACAACCCAGGGAGTGGTGGTACGCCTATGCTCCATCATGTGGTCGTAGGCAATCCTGATGCGTGAGATATCCTCCTGATATAGTCGTGGTCGACGATATCGGCCCATGCGTGGTCGGCGCCGTGCTCTCTGTGTTGCTGCCTGGTGGAGAGTGAGCCCTATAGATGGACCTCTATGATGTAGCTCAACTCGCTGAAAGAACTGGGTAATGGTCTGCTGGGTACTCACCCGTGGCTGATGTATGGGCTGTAGTGACCGCTCTCGCCTCTCGTATGCTGCTGTGAGAAAGCGTCCCAAGCGTCTCTGGTCTCCTATAGTCATGCACAGCTGGAATGAGTCCTCGATATGGAACTGTGCTCGTAGGTCTAAGTATGCTGGACATCTGATAACAAAATGCTCCTCACTCTCTACCTCTGTCTGGCCTACTGGGCACCACCTCTCCTCACGGGGGACTCCCCTGGACCGTCCTCTCTCAATCTCGAGCTGATGTGATGAAACCCGGAGCTTCCCAATGACGACTCGTAGGTGGTGGAGAAGGTAGGTCTGCATGTATCTCGGAATCTCGATGAAGCCCGTGCCCCATATATGTAGAAAATGCTCGCGGTAGTAGGACATTTTCGATGGCAATGTACCCCTAGGGCTCACCCATGTCCTCTGTATGTATGTATGCCATATCTCCTGATCTCTAATGCTGTCCATACTGATGTAGCTAATCCTGGTCCCCATATGGCTGCCCCATACATGAGCGCTGGCGTAACCAAAGTGTCAAAGAGCCACCCCTTTGTGCGGGGCTCCTGAAAAGATGCGTGGTGGCACTGTCTCTCCATCAAAGCTAGTGCTGCGTACCCACGTGTGATGCGGTCACGGGCTGCCTGAGCCATAGAGAAGACCCCTGATGCTGCTGTAAATGTCACCCCCAAGTAAACATATGATCCGACCACCTCGATCGGTCCACCTGCTGCTGTGAATAAACTATGTCTGCGTACCTGTGCTGATGTATGAAAGATCAAGACCTTGGTTTTACCAAGGTTCACAGATAACCCTCTGTGTCTGCAAAAGTCATCTAGGCCGTGTAGATGATGCTCTAGACCTTCTGAAGGCTCTGAAACCAATACAATATCATCAGCGTATAAAAGAATATGGACAGTGGACCCGTGTACCTCAATGCCATCTCCCCCCTGTTGCTGTATGAAGTCCACTATCTCATCAATGTAGAGACCAAAGAGGGTGGGTGAGAGAGGGCATCCTTGCTTCACCCCGATAGTGCTAGCAAGTGGATCAGATAAGCGTCCTGGACATCTGACTCTACCAGATACTCTCTCGTATAAGGCATAGATCCCCCATATCATCTCCTCCGAAGCTCCGATGTCAAGTAGTCGTCTGAAGAGTCGATCCCTGGGAGCAGTGTCAAATGCTTTGCGAAAGTCCACAAAGCAACAATATAATCTCCTCTTCCTCACCCTGGCCTGGTTGATCAGGCATCTCAAAGTGAAGATGTGGTCAATGGTAGAGTAATCTCGTCTGAAACCTGCCTGTCCTGGAGCCTTGATGCCCTTCCTCTCAGCGAGAGTACTCAACTCTGTCTCTAGTATCGCCCCAAAGACAGAGATAGATAGATAGATTTATAGATAGATAGATAGATAGATAGAGAGAGAGAGAGAGAGAGAGAGAGAGAGAGAGAGAGAGAGAGAGAGAGAGAGAGAGAGAGAGAGAGAGAGAGAGAGAGAGAGAGAGAGAGAGAGAGAGAGAGAGAGAGAGAGAGAGAGAGAGAGAGAGAGAGAGAGAGAGAGAGAGAGAGAGAGAGAGAGAGAGAGAGAGAGAGAGAGTAGAGAGGGGGAGGGAGGGAGGGAGGGAGGGAGGGAGGGGGAGGGGGAGAGAGAGGGAGGGAGGGAGGGAGGGAGGGAGGGAGGGGGAGGGAGGGAGGGGGGGAGGGAGGGGGAGGGAGGGGGAGGAGGGGGAGGGGGAGGGGGAGGGGGAGGGGGGGGGAGAGAGAGAGAGAGAGAGAGAGAGAGAGAGAGAGAGAGAGAGAGAGAGAGAGAGAGAGAGAGAGAGAGAGAGAGAGAGAGAGAGAGAGAGAGAGAGAGAGAGAGAGAGAGAGAGAGAGAGAGAGAGAGAGAGAGAGAGAGAGAGAGAGAGAGAGAGAGAGAGAGAGAGAGAGAGAGAGAGAGAGAGAGAGAGAGAGAGAGAGAGAGAGAGAGAGAGAGATGAGAGAGAGAGAGAGAGAGAGAGAGAAAGATATATTAACGTCCACGGGAGGCCGAAATCGACCTATGGGACCGATCAGGTACATCAAAACATTACATTCCACTTGGGGGGGAAGCCCTCAAGGGGCTATAATAAAAGGGAAAAATCAAAATAAAAGGGGGGGATGTGGCTTCCAAAGCACTCTTATGACTCATAAGAGTTTCAAAATTACATCAATATATATTACAAATGAGGGAGATAGCTGTTTCTTCCTATGTGGTATGGGTATGGAAATCTCTGATAATAGCTTGACCGCCTCTGTATACTGCCCACTTTCTATTCTTCCTGGCTTCTCTGACTTTAGTTAACTCTGCTTGTCGATTTTTAAGTTGGAGTGGGGTGTAGGTGGTGAAATGAAGTGTGTGTGGGTACAGGGAATGCAAAATGCACTACTCCTGGAGAATATGTAAGCACATGAACACATTACAAAAATAGACACTTATTACTAAACCTTCAGATCATCACTAGGAACCACACTTAGAGGTAAGGATCAAGCAACGGCAAGCATGGAGCACAACACCATACTAATTAGAAGGTCAAATACAACACTATGAGAAGACAAGTGGTTATCTCGTACCATTACTAATCCTACTACAACTGATCATACCAAGCCAGGGCACGAGAACGCAACCTCAGAGTATTCTTACACAATGGCTTACACAATGGCTTCAAGGAAGCATGACGGGACTCCACTACCAGGAGCTCTAAGTTCACCCTCTCACTCTCAGCTTAACATATGGTCTATTCGTGCCCTGCATATCACACACTTTTCCACTTGCGGGTTCTCCTTTTATAGGAGAGAGGTGAGGAGCTGGTTACAACAGGAGAGTTTGTTCCATCGGGGTAGTGGGAGTTAATGCATTAGGCGGTGACAAGAGTCAGCCGTCACCTCAGCCGCCCCTGCCTCAGTGTCGGACCATGTCGTGTAATGATGAGTGGCTGGGTCCGGACCCAGCCTTGTGAGATCTACCTTGGGCATACAGTCGCCCAAATCTTCCATCCTGGCGCCCAACTCTAGATTGGGCGTGTGGTGCCTTGGCCACTGAAGCCTTGGCCACTGAAGCCTTGGCCACTGATCCTTGGCCACTGAAGCCTTGGCCACTGAAGCCTTGGCCACTGATCCTTGGCCACTGAAGCCTTGGCCACTGAAGCCTTGGCCACTGATCCTTGGCCACTGAAGCCTTCATCAATATTTGTTCTACAGGTTGCCCGCCACTAGTGTCTCTCCGTCCCGGAGAGATGAGGGAAAGTAGGTCCAAATACATAGAGGAGGAGAAAAATTACATCAGAAAATGGCGGATAGAAAATTACAACATGAGAATGAATACATAATTGGCTGCAAAAGAAAAAATGAGCCCTGCTGAACAAAGTGATGTTCCAAAAGTTTTACAATGGTATCAAAATGTAACTATGACACTGTGCGAAAATAAAATACTAGAGAACTATGAGACTAGTCACAGTGAGACTAGTCACATGCAGATTCTGGTTCCTTCTGCTGGCCTTGATTAGCTTCTTGAGTGGGTTCTTCCTGTGCTGGACTGTTGTCTTCAGTATCGGATGATGTGAGCAGAGCCTTCAATGCACTAAATTTGGATTTTAGTGCGTCCTTTTGTTTCTTCACAGTTGTATTCTCAGCCAAGAGCTGCTTGTTTGCTGATTTTAATGCATTGTTTTCAGCCTTCAATCTTTTGGTCTTCTCTTCTTCATCCTGCAAAAATGCCTCCAACTTCTTTACCTTGTCTTCAAGTATGCGCGTGGTCTTGCAGTGACTAGACATTTCAGCTATCTGCATGTACAGTTCCTTGTTGACGAGGCTTACGCGCAGAAACTCTTCACTTAACATATGAGTATAATGGGTCAGCCGATTCTCTAATCGCACACACACCTGCCTGTCTTCCATCAATTTGTTAGAAATCTCAGCAAACCTGTTCTTTGCTACATCCATTTGGCACATACCCTGTAAATGATTAGGGACTATTGGCCATACATGTTTGGTATATTTGGCATTCGTGGAGAGCTGCTCGACACTCGATGCATCAAGAAGGGGGTGTGGAGGTAAATCTGTCGGAGGGTTGTGGCGAGAAGGGGAGAATCGAAATGGGGGTGGAAAAGGTAGTATGTCGAATGGGGGTGGGCAGATGGAGCTGTGAGGGATCGTAGTAGGGGGTGGTGTGTGTGTGTGAGGAATAGGTATGGATGTTGGTGGTGGGGGCGAAGGTGGCTGCGATGGTGGTTGGGGAGATGGCGAGTGGTGTGGTAGGGGTTGTGGAGGGGAGGGCGGTGGAGTGGCACATGGTGGGAATTGGATATGAATTGGATCCATTGGGGTGTCAATGGCAACAGGAGTGGTCAGGGAGGAAGCGGGAGGTGGAGTGGGGTTGGAGTGAGATGGGGCAGTGGGCGTAGTGGGTACTCCTGAAGTGGGGGAGGTTTGTGAAGGTGGATGGAAGTGAATGGAAGAAGAGGGTTTCGACGAGGAAGTGGGTACTAACTTGATTGGAGGAAAGGGAGTGTTGGCGGATGTGCGTACCTTCTTAGAAGATCTAGCATACCCTTGTTGGTCGATAGGCAGCTTGTCAAGGAGCTCTCTGGAATCCTTTTGAAGTCTTGCCCTTCTCTTTTTGCCAGGAGTCGCCGTTTGCGGACTTTTTGATGAGATGTGGCCCGGTGCGTCTTTGCCTTTGGAGTGGAGAGCGGTAAAATATCTGTAAATGTACGACATGATATGACCACCTATCACTTTGAATGTGAGTGCCTTTTTGCCCACTTGCTGCCCATACCTCTTCTTTCTTTCTGCCAGGGACTGAAGTAAAACCTTATGGTATGGGTAGGGCTTTGCTTGGGCAAAGCAAAGAAGGGGCTCACATACCTTTACGTCCGTGAAATGCAGATTGTCCTTCAAGAGAAAAAATGCTTTGAACAATATGAGCCTCTGCATCATTACCTGGCTACAAGTGGAAGTGGAGAAGCTATTGGTACATGTCTGTAAAATGTCTGAAATGGACAACTCCGCATAGCTTCCTGCTTTTCTAGAATCTGGAATCTCTTGGGTGCCCAACATGATAGCGAGCTTCTCTTTGGTAATTCGTCCTCCAGAAAGAGAGGGGAAGGACTTGAACAGTGTCAAGATCTCCATCCCACTTGCTTGAGGATCACCAAGCGAGGGAAGCTTGGCACTTGCAATGGTGAACAAACCCATATTCTTTAATTCCTGTGAAGAAAATGAACTATGAAGCTTACCACATATACTGAGGTCCAGCTTCAAGGTGATTTCGTCAGGAATGGAAACGAGTATCTCGGTCGTGGTGGCCACATTTGCTGAAGATGTAGCAGAATCTTGCTGAAGACTCGGTGCGGCTCCTGGAGTGATATGTTGGTCCGGCTGAATTTCTTGTTCCAGTGACTCTTCTGATTCTGATGGGTTTTCCTCGGAGAGCACATAAAGTGAATCACTCGAATCATCAGATGACTGTCCGGATGCACTTTCAGTGTCTGTCTTGAATTCAGAGAATGTTTCCTCTATTTCCAGTGAAGATGAGGCCATGTTGTAGATAGTGAATTGATGTGGAGCACGTCTAGCTGAGAGTGCCGCCGGCTGTGGATTGCTGTGGAGCACGTCTAGCTGAGAGTGCTGGCTGCAAAACACGCACCTTCGAGAGTGAATTGCTGTGGAGCACGTTTAGCTGAGAGGGCCGCCGGCAGGCTGATCGCGATGGGTTTAAGTAAGAGGAGATGGAGCGCAGAGTCGATCGGGTGGCTGAAGTACGAGGTGGTGCTGTTTATATGCTGAGGGACTTGGAGGGGTCGCCCAATTGCGAGTGAGGGGAGGTGGAGAGGTCGCCCGCGTGGATCGGTCGCCTACTGCCAGGTGGGGGAAGGTGGGAGGTCGCCCAGGGATGGGGAGGTCGCCCAGGGATGCCGTGTCTCGTCGGTAGGGAGATGGGGAGGAGCTAAAGATAGGATGGGCCGTGGATGGGTCTGGGTCGCCCGCGTGTGGTGCTGAGGTGGAGAGGTGGCCTGGGAGGGGGTCGCCCGATGCAGAATGGTCGCCTAACTGGGGAACGAATTATGCAGACCGGTCGCCAAGTTTGTCGCCAATTATGGGTAGATGGTCGAATTAGTGGAGGTCGCCAAGTTTGTCGCCAATTATGGGTAGATGGTCGAATTAGTGGAGGAAGGGAATGTAAGAGGAGTGTCGCCCAGTCGCCAAGTTTGGGGGGACAAAATATGGTAGAGGGTCGCCCTGGAGAGGTGTGTGAGGGATGAGGGTCGCCCAAATGTCCACGGGTTTGTAATGGATGAGGGTCGCCCAATTTCCTAAATTTGGCCACCAGGAGGAGGGGGTGGTCACTTTGAGAGGTTGTTGGGAGGGTAGGTCGCCCTGGGTGAGGGTCGCCCAACTCTAGGAAATGGAGGGGGTCGCCCTGTTGAGGAGAGTAGCAAGTGGGTCGCCTTGGAGAGGAATATAAGGAGGGTCACCAAGAGAGGTTGAAGGGGGTCGGCCAGGGTGAGGGTCGCCCAAGAGTGTCGCCCAAGGTGGGGGTCGCCCAAGGGTGTCGCCCGAGGTGGGGGTCGCCCAAGGGTGTCGCCCAAGATGGGGTCGCCCAAGGGTGTCGCCCAAGATGGGGTCGCCCAAGGGTGTCGCCCAAGATGGGTAATTGAGGGAGTTGGGAGGTGGGGTCGCTATGATAGCACAATGAAGGGACAGTGAAGGGAAAAAGGGAGGAGTGTCCTCGGTGAGTATGACTGAAGAGGAGGAGATACAAGTTGAGGAAGGGAGGGTGCTCATTTGAGAAGTGGAAGGAGGGGTGGGTGGTCCTGGGCGAGGGTCGCCCAATTGGAGGAAGGGTAGGGGGTCGCCTAGGGTGAGGGTTGGTGTGTGATGGGGAGAGACAAGGTGTGACGAGTTTACCTGGTCACTACAAGTGGATACCCAAGGGGTTGATGCCCAAGGTGTAATTGAAGGAGGTCCCCTACATGGTTGTAGGAGGAGGGTCGCCAAGAGGAGGATCGCCAAAGTGATCTTGGGAGAGGGTCGCCCAGTGGTTAGGTAGAGGATGGCCTAGGTGGGAAGGAAGGTGCCCAAGAAGGGGAGTCGCCCAAGTAGAGGTGTGAAGGAAGTTGCCCAAGAAGGGGAGTCGCCCAAGTAGAGGTGTGAAGGAAGTTGCCCAAGAAGGGGAGTCGCCCAAGTAGAGGTGTGAAGGAAGTTGCCCAAGAAGGGGAGTCGCCCAAGTAGAGGGTCGCCCAGGTGTGAAGGAAGGTGCCCAAGTAGGGGGTTTTAGAGGTTCTAGCTTAGAGAGGTGGCCTTAGAAGAAAAAAGCCCCCAAGGAAAAGGAAGTGTAAGCCCATGAGAGGAAGGTGGGAGTAGATGAATTAGGTAAGTGGGAGTAGATGAATTAGGTAAGTGTAAGCCTATGAGAGGAAGGTGGGAGTAGATGAGTTAGGTGAAGAAGACAGATGAGAAAAGCCCAATATCTACATTCGTAAATGATAAAAACTAACAGGTAACAACATATGGGTATGTACACTATATACAAAGGTAAATACTCTCTTCTCTATTTTTCCACATAGGGTTTTAGCTTGGATTCATTGACTAAGGGGAGGATTGTTCCTGTGAGCGTGGAGATTTGTACTGCCCCTTTTGGAAGTGTTCGTATGACCCTAAAAGGTCCGTTCCACCTTGGCATGACTTTCTTCTTAGCCTTCTTCTCGAATAGTCGCGGATGGTACATCAAAACTAAGCTCCCTTCCTTAATTTTTGACTTCCAGAGGTTGGCATCATGATTTTGTTTCCTTTTTTCTTGTACTGTCACTAGAGTATCATTGCCTATCTTTCTCTTTTCTTCTAGAAGTTGCAGCCTTACAATGTTTGCTGAAAGAGTGCTAGTAAGCTCAGGAATTCGATTGATTCCCACTCGGTTGGAGCCATGCAAGAATTCAAAAGGAGCAATTGCTTGTAATCCATACAATAGTTCAAATGGAGTATGACCTGTTGTGGCTTTAAAAGAGGTTCTATATGCCCACAAGGTTCCAAGATATGCCTGTCCCCAAGTATTAGGAAATTGTAAACATGTTTTCCTTAGTAGGAGCATAAGGACCTTGTTTGTGCTCTCTGCTTGCCCATTTGCCCTTGGGTAATAAGCACAGGACTTCTTATGGAAAATTTGATACCTGTTAAAAATCAAAGTCAACACCCTATTGACGAAATGGGACCCTTGATCTGTTGTCACCTCTATTGGACACCCATATCTGCAAAAGATATAATTATACAAGAAGTGAGCTACCGTTTCTGCAGTGCAATCTTTACTCGCTATAACTTCAGCCCACTTAGTAGCATAATCGGTCGCCACTAAAAGATACTTTGCACCTGAATCTTGTGCTACTGGGAAAATAGGGCCGACAAAGTCTAGCCCCCAGTGCTCAAATGGTTGCCAAGCCATAGAGATATTGAGTGGCTGATTTCTTTGTCGTGTTGGTTTGGGCGCACATCGTTGGCAAACATCACATGCCTTGGCAAACTTAGTGGCATCTCTAAAGAGATATGGCCACCATAGGCCGCTTTGGAGGATTCTGAGTGCAGTGATATGTCCCGGAAAATGACCACTAGACTTTCCTTCATGTGCCAATTGAAGAACACTTTCCGTTTCATGTGGTTGAAGACACCTTCTGTACATCCCATCAGGGCCAACCTTATAGAGGGTATCCTTTGCCATAATGAAATTCTTACTTTTTAGGAGGAGTCTACGCTTTTCCAATGGAGTGGACCCAGTATGAAATTGGCCCTTCCCTAGAAGGAGAATTAAGTCATCATACCATGTTGGTGCCATACTTACTTTGTAGATTTGGCTGTCGGGGAAATCATCTTCTACTCCCTTTGTTGCTTGTCCCGGATGCCTCATGCGAGAGAGATGGTCTGCAATGACATGCTGCCTACCGCTTCTCTGTATGATTTCAAAATCAAATTCTTGGAAGAGAAGCAACCATCTCCATACTCTTCCTGCAACTTGCGGCTTATTCAACAGATATTTTAAAGCCTGATGGTCCGTAATTATGGTGAATGTAGTGCCTAAAAGATAGTGCCTGAATTTTTTGAGGGCAAATACAATAGCCAATGCTTCCCTTTCTGTGGTGCTATAGTTCTTTTCTGCTTTTGAGAGGAGTCTACTTGCATAGTGAATGGGTTGATCTAATTTGTGTACCTGGCTTGGTTGAGTCAGTACCGCTCCTACCGCATACAAGCTTGCATCTACATGCACGTGGAATGTTTTTGACCAATTTGGTGAAATGAGTATGGGTGCAGACGCCAACCGTTGTTTTAGATAAGTAAATGCTGACTCCTCTTCTTCAAACCATTGGAAAGGAAAACTTTTGCTTGTAAGTCGTGAAAGTGGTCGTGCTGCCTCGGCATACATGCGTATAAACTTGCGGTGATATCCTGTGTGCCCGAGAAAGCTTTGGACCTCTTTGGCATTGATAGGTCTGGGAAGCTTGAGAATTGACATTACCTTATCTGGATCTGGAGTCATGCCTTTTGAAGAGACCACATGTCCTAACAGGGTACCTTGAGTTACCAAAAAATGACATTTGTTAGGGTTAAGTTTCAAACCTGTTTCTCTGCAACGCTCGAACACTTGTTCTAATTGCTTCAAATGTTCTGGCACATTTTCTACTGCAGTAGTGCAGGCTGCTCCAGAGAAGGTCGAAAAGTCGTCCATAAAAATTCTTAAGAATTTTAGGAGCAACTTGTTGAAGATTAGGTACACTGTCCTATTAAAAGTGGCTGGTGCATTTCTAAGACCGAAAGCCATTTTGGTGTAGATATAGGTTCCCCAAGGGGTTACGAAGGCTGTTTTTGGCTGATCGTTAGGATGGATTTCTAGTTGATTGTATCCACTGAAACCATCCATGAAACTGTATAGCATGTGTCCCGCCACATCTTCAATCACTTGTTCAGAAAAGGGAGTGGGAAACCCGTCAGGGATGGTTACCTTATTTAATGCTCGGAAATCCACGCAAACTCTGATTTTATTAGGCTGCTTCTTAGGTGCTATGACCATAGAGGACAACCATTCGGAATGCTCTACTGGGACTATGATTCCTGCTTCTTCCATTTTCTGGATTTCCCTTTTGACTGCTTCTGCATATTTGGGATTTAGCCTATACATCTTTCCTCTAATTGGCCGAGCTTCATCCACTAGAGGAATAGTGTGTATTCCGAGTTCTTTTGGTACTCCTGTCAAATCCTTGTAACTCCATGCAAATATATCTTTAAAATTCTTCATGAATGTTATTACCTCTGTGAGCAGAAGAGGGTGTTCCCATAACCAACTTGCGAGTAAAAGATTCTGTGGATGTCCGTCTTCCCCCAAGTTGACTTCTTTAACTGGCTCCACAGGTGCCTCTTCCTCAGCCTTGAACAGCGTCTGCTCTGTGAATGCTGGACTATCATTGATAGTGATTTCTTCGGACTTTTCCTGTGTCCATCCTACTGGAACTTCTGCTAATGGAAAAATGCTTTCCACTAGTTTTTCGTCTGTTTTGCTTGATTCAATCTTATCTTCCCCTTCAACTCTTTTCGGAATTTTACCTCTTCGAAAATCTTTGGCTGGCTCGCCCAATACTACAGACTCCACAATAATAGGTTCATCTGCCTCTTTATTCATGATTGCTACCGTGAAACATGTAACATTGTTGGTCTCTTCTATCCAATCCATGATGTCCCCTAGTTCTTCATTGGATAGATTTTCTCCTTCATCAACTTCTTCCTTGATGTCATGTGGTGTCGTCTCACATGGTTCTGTGTGAGACGTTCCGGATGCCCATTGAGCCGCCCAGCCAATTGTAGGAGTAGCCCAAGGTGGCGGATAAGCTACCCATTCAGGTGCCCAATGTGGGGATCTTTGAGGAGCCCAAGCTTCTGGGGCGACCCAGTTATTCGGAGGCTGAGGCACCCAGCTTGGACTATGAGGTGGAGTCGCCCAGGTGGAGGAGGGTGGAGGCTGCGCCCAAAGAGGAGGTTCAGTCGCCCAATTATTGAAGGGTGGAGGTGGAGTCGCCCAGCTGGAGGAGGGTGGAGGAGGTTCAGTCGCCCAATTATTGAAGGGTGGAGGTGGAGTCGCCCAAGTTTGATTAAGAGTTGGAGAGGGAGTTGCCCAGTTGGGAAGAGAAGAAACTGACACCTCTTGATTTTCCAAAACCCATGGAGGAGGAGAAGTGGCCAAAATGTCTGCTCCCTCTGGAATGGTTCGTGGTTCCTCTTCTCTAGTGCTATTATTTTCTTCCTGTGCATTCTCCTCTGGATGTAGAACAACTTGAGAAGTACCTAGGGCTTCATCTGGTCCTCCTTCCATGTGGAGTTGTCTCATCACCTTGTCTGGTCCGGCCACCCATAAGGTGTCACTTCCCCAGTCATGTACCGCTTTACTGTGGCGTAGCCATGGTCTTCCTATCAGCAAAGGAAACCCTCCCTTCACCTTAGGGAGTGTTATTACCACAAAATCCAACACAAATTTTAAGTTATGTATGGTGACTTCCACCTTTTCCACTATGCCTAATGGGCTTACTTTGCTTTGGTCTGCCAGTGATACTGTAAAGTGAGCATCTTTAGTTGGTCTCAGGTTTAGCCATGTCATGGTGTACTCCGGCATCAGATTAATACCAGATCCTCCATCAACTATCACTCCCACTAAGGGAGTTCCCTTGATACTTACAGTTAATCTAGGACTCTTGTAATCAGTGAGAGGTGCCATCCTAGATGGTTCTGAGCTATAAGTTGATGGTATAGGTGTTTGTTGGGAAGTTAGAGAAGTGAAGCCTTGCCCGCCACTTAATATGGTGCCAGGGTCTAACCCGTTTATGGCAGCCATTACTTCTCCTCTGAATCCAGGACTCATTGCTAACAAGTTATATAGAGATACCTGTTGGTAGGTGCTCTGCAAGACTTGAACTGCCGTGAGGAAGCCTTCTTGGCTGTTCCTTGAAGTAGATCCATGCTGGAATTGCCTTAGGTCCTCCTTAGATACTGCATATGCTTTGTCAATAACTTGCTCATTAGTATCTTTATCTCTTCCTAGTGAGATTTTTGCTTTGTCTTGGTGGTGGTTGGCTCCATGAGAAGGTTCATGCTCCATGGTCTTTTTCCCTTTGTCTTTTGATGAATCTGTTGCTTCTTTTGCAGCATCTTTCAAAGCTACCTTCTGTTTTTGTGCCCTAGTCATGACTCCGGAAAGTTCCTCGAGTTGGACTACTCGGGCGCTTGGGGAGCCTACATTGCCCTTATCATTAGATACTGTGATCATATGCAGGGGGCAAGAGTTACCTGGCGTGCTTGTAGAAGGCATTGACTTTGGGCAGTCCTTTGTGTAATGATCCCTTGTTTCAGGACAATTTTTGCATGGTGGAGCATCCTCAGGAAGCGAACATTTACTTTGGAAGTGTCCATACTCCCCACATCTGTAGCACATTATAGGCCTAGGTGGTCGATTCTGACGAGGTCTACCTTCTTGCCGTTGAGGTCCTTGATTGGTGTAGAAAGTTGTTACTGGAGGCGTTGTAGTGGATGGTAATGGTGGCTGCCCCAACAAAGAGGATTGAGCCACTCCTACCCATTGAGCTACCGGAGGTTGCCCAGGCATCATAGTCTGATTTCCAAGACCCTTTAGAAAATAACAATCCTTGGCCTCATGGCCACCCTTGCCACAGAACTGGCATGTTAGCTTCCTTGGACATTCGTGTGATGTGTGTCCTTGGGTACTACACAGAGAACACCACAGTCCAGTTCTTACCTCCCTTAGTGTCTTGAGTTCTTCAAGCTCTTGTCGTAATTGAGCGAGACCTTCTGAAGTTCCCTTGTCCTCTTCTCGATTCCTTTGCAGCTTCAAGGTCTCTAGTTCCTTCCTCAAGGCTGTCACCATGTCTTCATCTTGGGGAAAGGTTTTTCCCGGATGTGCTCCAAAATGGACTCGTGCAGCCTCAATCCTTGTGGCAGCTGCTTCGAATTCTCTCAAGGTGGAGTCGGGTCTCAACAGCTCTCTTAGCTTCTGCTGGGTGGACTTCGGCAAGGCCTTCTCCACCCACTTCTTGACAAGGAAATCTCCTGGTGGTTCCGGCAATCTTTCTACTAGTGACCTTGCCCGCGTCATAAGTTCTGAAAATGATTCTCCCATATGCAAGATTAGATTCTCAAGTTCATCCAAGGTTCTTTCTGTAGAGTTACCTGGTCGGAATGCATCTGTAAACTCGGTCCTCAATGCTTCCCATGTCTGGAAATGGTTTTCCGCGTACTGGCTGAACCATTTGTCCGCCAGTCCCTCAAGAGTGGATGGAAAGAGAGCAAGGAATGCGTCCTGTCGTTGTTGTAAGCCTCTGCTCTTACAAGTTGAAAGAAATCTTCGTACATGATCTTCGGGATCTTCATTAGCACCTCCGTGAAATGAAGAAAATCTGATATTGATTCTTGACAAAAGAGCGGAAAGCTCTTCTGCCATGGCCTTGTTAAGAAGAGTGCGTTGAGTTTTAGTTTTGTCGTCTAACCCTTCTACTCTAGAGACTAGGTTTGAATCTAACCCCTCGATTCTAGAGACCAGGTTAGAAACAGAGAGGCTTCTTATGGGTGTTTGGAAAAAGTCTGGCCGTCTTCTGTGATAACACTTGATTGGTGTCTTCTTAGGGTTTAGCTGCCTCTCCTTGCTAGTTCTGGTGTGGGTCATGGACCATTTTTGGGACTACTTCTGCAAGAGGAGTTCGCCCCAAGGAAGAGGTCGCCCGGAAGAAGTCTTCGCCCAAAAGAGGTTACTCCAGTGGAAAGTTGGAGGAGGGGAAGTTTGACACCCAAGGGGCCAACACGGAGGATAGGAAGAGTGGTCGCCAAGCTAGGAGCCGGAGAGGAGGTGGAGGAATAGTCGCCCAGAAGGAGCCGGAGAGGAGGTGGAGGAATAGTCGCCAGGAAGGAGGATGAGGAGGAAGAGGGAGGTCGCCTAGGAAACCAACAGAGGAGGAGGGGTCGCCCAAGAATCCAAGAGGAGGAGAGTCGCCCACCAAAAGTGAGAAGGATGAGGAGTAGTCGCCCAAAATTGAGAAAGATGAGGAGAAGTCGCCCGGAAGGTAGGGAGGAGTAGGAGGAAAAAGGGCAGTCGCCCAAGAGGGTAGGAAGGGGGAGGAGGGGAAAAAGTGGCTCTGGGTACTCAATCTTAGACAATTACTCAAAGGGAAGGGTACTTAAGTCTTAAGTGATTTCTCAAATAACGAGAAATCTCCAGAAGCCCTGTCCCACCGTGCGTGCCAAATTTTCACCTGTAGGTGGTGAAATGAAGTGTGTGTGGGTACAGGGAATGCAAAATGCACTACTCCTGGAGAATATGTAAGCACATGAACACATTACAAAAATAGACACTTATTACTAAACCTTCAGATCATCACTAGGAATCACACTTAGAGGTAAGGATCAAGCAACGGCAAGCATGGAGCACAACACCATACTAATTAGAAGGTCAAATACAACACTATGAGAAGACAAGTGGTTATCTCGTACCATTACTAATCCTACTACAACTGATCATACCAAGCCAGGGCACGAGAACGCAACCTCAGAGTATTCTTACACAATGGCTTACACAATGGCTTCAAGGAAGCATGACGGGACTCCACTACCAGGAGCTCTAAGTTCACCCTCTCACTCTCAGCTTAACATATGGTCTATTCGTGCCCTGCATATCACACACTTTTCCACTTGCGGGTTCTCCTTTTATAGGAGAGAGGTGAGGAGCTGGTTACAACAGGAGAGTTTGTTCCATCGGGGTAGTGGGAGTTAATGCATTAGGCGGTGACAAGAGTCAGCCGTCACCTCAGCCGCCCCTGCCTCAGTGTCGGACCATGTCGTGTAATGATGAGTGGCTGGGTCCGGACCCAGCCTTGTGAGATCTACCTTGGGCATACAGTCGCTCAAATCTTCCATCCTGGCGCCCAACTCTAGATTGGGCGTGTGGTGCCTTGGCCACTGAAGCCTTGGCCACTGAAGCCTTGGCCACTGAAGCCTTGGCCACTGAAGCCTTGGCCACTGAAGCCTTGGCCACTGATCCTTGGCCACTGAAGCCTTGGCCACTGAAGCCTTGGCCACTGATCCTTGGCCACTGAAGCCTTCATCAATATTTGTTCTACATGGGGTGAGTTCATCTGCTATCCATACTTTAGTACCTTGTAGTGACTTTGCTTGCTTCATGACAGCTATCTTATCTGACATGTCAAAATAGCTTACCCTTGCCTGAGTTCCTTTGGGTGTGATGAAGACCGGAGACCCTAGATTGATGAAGGGGACCACCTTGGTTAGTTGTGCTTCTAGTACTTCTGTTTCAAGGATGCAGTCATCTTTTAACTCGGGTGCGATGTCCTCTCTGTCCCATCCTAGGGGGGGGCCTCCAATCCTGATAACTTTCTTGTTGCCGTCCACCAATTCCTGCTCCTTTACCACAGCCATTACTTCTTTTGAAAAATGTGTAGAGCTGGATAGTTTTACCTCGGATAATTGTGTTGTCAAGTCGACTTTATTTGTTGATTCAGCTCCTGTTTGCTGGCTGTTTCCTTGTGTTTCATCAAGTTTTTGTTGCAATCTGGCTATTTGTTCATCTTTCTTACTAATTTCCTGCTTCATTGCTGCCATTTCTCCTTGGAGTTTCTTCAGTTCTTGGAGTAAGTAAGACTCCCATGCTGTTGGTTTGTTGACTGGGGTTGGTATAGAAAGCGGCTGGTGCAACAGGGCAGAGGCAAAGCTTTTCCTGCCTTCCATGTTGTTGCTGTAGAGAGAGAGAGAGAGAGAGAGAGAGAGAGAGAGAGAGAGAGAGAGAGAGAGAGAGAGAGAGAGAGAGAGAGAGAGAGAGAGAGAGAGAGAGAGGTGTTTAGACACAGCCACACACCCACGCATGTATGCCACACACATTTGTGCACCCGCATGTGCACGTGCATACCTTTTTCAAATGGCAACCATGCAGCAAACACAAATGGGTATGGAAGTATGGAAAAAGTAGGAATGAAAATACCATCGTGACCAAGAACTAGAGGTGGGTAAGAGTTAAGAGATAAGTGTTGCATTTGTAGTGCAATATGCAAGAAACATATATTATGTACTATACTGAACGGTACTGCACTTAGCAATATATCTGAGTGCTCAAGCTTCGTAGCAGCTGTCTTCTTTTCTTTTCTGGAGATCATAGAGCATTGGACATGTGTTATGTTAGTATTATGTATGCTTGTCCATAGTCAGTTCCCTATGTTCAACTGTTCTTCTAATTTTGGATGAGCAGCTGCATCTATTTTCTGCACCAGACCTTGTAAGAATTTGCAACACTTCTGTCTGATGCCTTGCACCCTGTGCGCAAAATGCTCCCTTTTATGATAGTAGGATATCTGGGCTTGGAGACATCTTCAATCAGAACACATACTTTCTTTGGAAAGAAGGGCACTCTAATAAAGGCATTATTCACCTTCGGTGGATCTTGGTTATCTTGATTCTTGACTACAGAGGGAGGCCAATTTATGTCATGAAAATGCAATACAGCAGGCAAACAGTCAGAAGCCAACATATCACATTCATTGTAAGCATTCCATGGGTGCACATGCACCTGTGTATGTACACACGTATCGGGTGGTGGAATGATTGGAAGTGGTTTATCAAAGATTGGAAGGAGTAGATTCCTTGTTGATTGAGGCATTGGAGTATTAGATCAGGAATATTGTCTGCCTGCTGTCGAGTTGATAACAGATCATGAAGATTGAAAATTCATCTCCCACTAAAATTGCTAGTTGTATTTGCCATGGAAAAATGAATACTTCTTTATCGTCTTGTGCGTTGAAATGCAGGCTTGTTGATTTCCCAGTTTCTGATCTTGGTTTAGAAATTCGGTAATTGTATACCATGCATCCATACATATGCATGTCCTTCTGCATGCATGTGTGCAGACTCTCTCTCTCTCTCTCTGGCTCACACACACCCACACACACCCACACATACCCACACACACCCACACACACCCACACACACCGAGTTATCTGACCAGAAATGCATGGGGTTTCAAAAAAGGAGAAAATGAAGAATGATTTATACAGATCATGGATTTGATTTCCACTTCTATTGTTTGTGCCTTCTCCCAGGGTTATGGTTTGACTGAATCAACTGCTGTTGGAGCGAACTCGTTAACAGTCGAGGAGTCTGAGGAGTTCAGATCAACAGGCTTGATTGCTTCTAATATGGAAGCAAAGATTGTGGATGTTGATTCTAAAAAACCTCTGCCACCAAACCATTCAGGGGAAATATGGTTAAGGGGCCCAGTCATCATGAAAGGTAGCTTACGGTTACCAGTATTCCATTATTCCATTAAAAGGCTGATTATATAGGAAATCGGCACAAGATGCTGCTTCTATGTTTGAAAGCTTGAACTGCAGGATACCTTGATAAGCCTGAAGAAACAGAAAGAGCTGTTGATAAAGAGGGATGGCTCCATACGGGTGACTTGGGCTACATTGATTCCGATGGATTTCTTTTTATCATTGACAGATTAAAGGAATTGATTAAGTACAATGGATACCAGGTATACATTTCATGTGCAAAGAGTTCAAGTGATAGCTTTTGAGGTTTGAAATCATGTTGACAATTACCTAGAGGCTAGAAGAGTTGAGCATCATGTTACTTTTGGAGTTGAATGTTATTTGTATTACATAGCTTCCTTATTCTTTTATTTCATAATAAAGCAATCTTCAATATGTTAGAGCTTTATCGTTAAATTCTTTTTTCTTTGAATCAATTAAGTTTTCTCCAATATTCTGAAATTGCCAATCTTCAACTCCGTTTGTTGTGGATTTTTTTAAGGTCACAAAAGAGAACTGATCATCTTCATCTTCTTGAGGTGTTTACCGATCTGTGTTTCATGGAACTTGAAGAGGAAAAAAACAAACTTTTTAGTCTTGACCTCCCATGTCGTTCATGTTGTGAGAAGACCTTTCATAGTGGCACTGTAGCTCAAGAACTATACGTTGTGCTCGTTTAGGTATTTCCATTAACATCATGCTTGACCTGCTCTTAATATGAAAAACATGTGATCTGGAATCCATCATGGGGACATTAGTTTGTTTCTGAAGTGATATCAATGATAAGGCATCATGTATTCAAAGCATGTCATATATAAGTGAAGATCTTCTTAAGGTTTACTTGATCATCATTGATAGTTTTAGTATTTGTAATGGAACTTTGAATTCCATTCTATTTGTTTTCAGGTGGCACCAGCAGAACTCGAAGCTCTTCTCTTATCTCACCCCCATATTCAGGATGCTGCTGTAGTTCCGTATGCACTGTTCCTTAAGGGTTGAAATATGTTATACGGTCATGTTTATTTATATGAAATGTTGGTTTTCGGTGTCAAACTCTATAGTAAAGCAATAACAAATTATTACTATTATTAGGATCATTATAGAGATTCTGTTTTCTTTCAAAGGTATCCTGATGAAGAAGCTGGCCAGATACCAGAAGCCTATGTTGTGATAACCCGAGATTCATTACTCTCAGCCAGAGAGGTCATGGACTTCATTTCCGAGCAGGTTCAATTCTACTTATTGTCTGTTTGTTTTCCACTTTATGTGGGCCAACGTTTATTGTGCTTTATGGCATTAAATCGAAATCTCTGCCGCAGGGCTACCTTGCATGTCCTCTTTCGAATGTTAATAATAGGGATGTACATTGGTATCTGGCCCCCTTACAGGTCTCATGTACTTAAAGCTTTGTACATGTATTGCATTGGTATCTGGCCCCCTTACAGGTCTTGGATACTTAAAGCTTTTTGCTGATGCATTTTCAGTTATGTTATTTTCTGAATTAGTATTTTCTGAATCAGTATTGTGTCTCTGTAACCTAGGTAAATCTCTCAATATGCTTGATTCAAGTAGGCCAACGTAATTTCTGATATGCGCTTGATGTCTACACTGTTTTCTGGGAAAAGAAGTATCACTGTAGAGACTACTTTGCATTTCTTAGTGCAGAGGGCCAATCTGAGCCTGCCTTGTGCTTGATTAGTTGAGTATATTCGATCTTCTACTAATAGGCCTACGGTGTTTATTGCAGGTTTCTCCACACAAGAAAATCCGGAGGGTCACATTTGTTTCTGAAATTCCAAAGTCACCTTCAGGTAAAATATTAAGACGTCTGCTTACCATGAAAGCAGCATCAAAGCTATAGTGCCCCAATGATTTTTCAAATTTCCTGCCTCTTCATTCCAACTAAATTGAAGTGTGTGGCATTTGCAATACTTGTATAAAGTAAGATTCACCCATCCATAACGCAAATATGATCAGCCAGTGTGGCTTTATCATTCTTCTCACTGGATATCCTCCTTGAATCGAACTTTTATGCTGAAAGTGTCATAATGTATGGTTAACGGGTATCATCATTTGTATACTCAATTCATTATTTATGTTTCAAGGAGTTCCACCTCTCTCTCTCTCTCTCTCTCTCTCTCTCTCTCTCTCTCTCTCTCTCTCTCTCTCTCTCTCCCTCCCTCCCCCCCCCCCCCCCCCCAAAAAAAAAAAAGCACACATGCATGCACACACATGATGCATACATGCACACACATGATGCATACATGCACACACATGATGCATACATGCACACATGAACACATGCGCGCATGCGCAACAAGAACAACCAACATCATTCAGCATTTAGTAAGGATAAAAATCAAGAATATGTATCTATAATATAAAAAAGGTTTTAAGTTATATGTGTAATAGTCGAGTTAAGAGCCTTTAAACTTGATACAATGGTTTTTCATAATGCTTGTGGAAATACCCATTTAGCACTATAACTGAAGTAGAATGAAACAATTGATATAACTAATCAGTGTGATAAGATCCTTTTCCCTATGCTCAATTCCAGTGAATTTGACTAGTACAGTGATGATAGTTTGAAACTGTTTGAGACCTCTGTGATAATGAATTCAAATGCTAAATTCCAATGAATTTGACTCGTACAGTGTTTCTACAAGTGTCTCAAATATCTAAATCATATACATTGCAATATATGAGTCTTAAACTGGAGAAATCTAAATGTTTTAAATTTATATCCAGCATCTGTTGAGATCACGTCTGCAAAGGTTAGATGTTATCGCATGGGAATAGAATGAGGGTACTTAGAAGATGGTCTATTATTTCTTGGAGAAACTCCGTGGGAGTTGTCAATCAACATATAGTAGGTGTTATACGTTTTCCAAGGATTTAAAGCATAAATGAGGTGCTTAAGGAAGCTGATAAGAATTGTTCACTATCATCAAAGATACTAATGATTTTGGGGATACATATGATTGCACAGACATCATAATTCTCTTCAACTTCTCTTCAACGAATTTCTCCGCTCTTGATTTGCATAAAATCTGAAGTTCCATATCAACTACGTATATTTTGTACCTCTTGACATAGATGGGGTAAAAATCTTCTTCTGACTGATTCACATTGTGTCTAGAAGTTGGTAAGTGTGATCTCCTTTGCTAGTACTATTAGATGTTCTCAGCTTTGACATCTCTTAAATCAGGATTCACTTTGGGCCTTGATACTCTATGATCATGTCTATGGGGAATATTAGGTGGAAAGAAAAGCTTCTCGTAAGGAAATCCTAATCTTGCATCGTCAGTATCGTAACTTGTTCATAGCAAAAGTATTGGGTGCACAGTCAAAAATAAACAGAGGTGTTTTTTGTCTCACATATGAGCGTTGGAAAACATTATATTTATTCAAGCTGAGATTCGGTTCGTTCTACTGTGAGATATATCTTTAGAGGAATTAACAGATCTTAATGCCATTTTCACTCTTGAAAAGCGCTTGTTTCTTGGGATTTTACTTTAAATTACTATTCTTTGTATGCGATTTTTCCATTAACTTAAAAAAAAAGTTTTCTTTGTAAATGTAAATAGTTTTTCAATTAAAGAGAATATGCCTATGGGGAACATTAGGTGGAAAGAAAAGCTGCTCGTAAGGATTTTCAAAAGTTTACTCTTGAGAGATTCCTAACCTTGCATAGCAGAAATAACTTTGTATGCGATTTTTCCATTAACTTAAAAAAAAAAAAGTTTTCTTTGTAAATGTAAATAGTTTTTCAATTAAAGAGAATATGCCTATGGGGAACATTAGGTGGAAAGAAAAGCTGCTCGTAAGGATTTTCAAAAGTTTACTCTTGAGAGATTCCTAACCTTGCATAGCAGAAATGACACTTCCAGCTCTTTAATAGAGGAGAGACCTAGCTAACAGCTGGAAATGTGGAAGCATATGCATACAAATAATTGAAACAAGCTGATGATAGAACTTGACCGATAACTGTCAACTCTCTTTCAAGCATTTGATTCCCTGAAAAGCATCACGAGCAGTTCCATCTTCATAAGTGCAACATTTTCAAGATCAACATGTGACAGCTCTAAAGAAAACTGTCTACTTCATCCTACACAAAATCAATGATTTTCAACAAAGAATCAGATTGCACAAAAAGTATATATACATTCGTGAACTAGATCACGATTTTTCAAATTGCTACTTCTGTACTCACTGTAAAGCGTTCTAACCATCAACTGCCATCAGCCGTCAATAGCTCACTTCGATCTATTCATGAAGTATTGTCAACCATAGAGATGTATATAGATCCTTGAATATACGTTTAGTACACCTGAAAATAGGAAAGGAACTATTCTGTTGGTAGCTCCGTTGCAGACGTAAAATCAGATTCATGACTAAACACATTCATGTTGAAAACTATCGTGACTCTCAATTCTCTCCAATAATATCAACTACGTAAAGAAGGCTAATATTTTCCAAAACTCGTATATTAAACGTTTTATAGTATGTGCCTTTCAAATAATAAAAGTGGAAGTAAACATCTACAATAAATGGCTCTTCGAAAAGATCGCCATGCATGTTGTAGATAAGAGACTGACATGCATGGAAAAAAATTGGTTAGGGAAAGAAGAAAATTAAACGATGTAATTTTTTTTAATCCTCTTGTAGATGAGGAATGAGAATTAAGAAGGGAGGGGTCCTTGGGGTTGTCACTAACATTAATTATATTCCTATTCCTTCAAATGTTCCATAGGGGTTTTCATTTCATATTCCATTGGCAAGCCAAACATCTCATAGTCTCTCCAAAGAGAGATTGTTTCCAAGATATCTTTAAATGTAGGAGTCTTTGGAGACTCTTATAGGCTTGCTAGGAGATGCAACTCTTTAGATTTTCTTTTACATCACTTTAACTTAGGGGATCCGATTTTCAATTTAACTACTCTAGTACTGGTTCATAACCCTTTTCAACTAATTTTCCATAAGAGAATCACATTCTTTCTTTTGCTCTTTTTTTATATCTATGAGATGATGCAAAGTATGTTGATATGTTTCCGTAGTGATATGTGTGAACATCAAAATTGCACGAAAATCGGTGACCATACTCAAGGTGATTAGAAGTTCGAAATTGCTTCGCTTTGTAGTTTTGATATGAGCTCGTTTCGGCCTCCAAACGCACTATCACAATACTTGTGTAGGTAATTTCATCCTTTTGTGTCAAACATATATACAAGTTTCAGTTCGCTAGTGCAAACGCCTCGAAGTTTGCTAATAGTTTAGCAGAGCTCAACACGGTAGTTCTATTCAACTTTTTAAGATCATTTTTCTGCATAAGGGTATCTAAGTCAGCGGCCATGGTTGAAAGCATTGATGTATTTTGTATGTTGGCTGTTGAGGACAAGTTGGATGGTACCGATTACCCATTATAGGCATATATGATGCATCATATATTGGTGGCAAAAGGACTATGGTAGGGTCGTAAAAACGACCTACTACACTTGCAAATATAGTTGTTGAAGGTGATGCAAATGACATTGAAGATAACGATCTTTGTTCCTACTGTGCCTACTGTAGAGCAACCGATGGGATGGTAGAGATGCTCAAGCACATGCATTGATAGCTTTGTCTGTCAAACATGCCATTATCCCTCATATTTGGTCTTGGAAAAGAGTAAATGATGCTTGGGATACACTTACCCCTTTATACTGGGCAATAAATGAGGTTCATATTGCTTACCTTCGAAAATAGTTGGAGAGTGAGCATATGAATGAAGGAGATTCTATGGACAATTTTTTTGACAAAGATCAAAGATTTAAAAGAGCAGTTGATTTCTAAAGATGAAGTCTTTCCAGATAATTCACTTGTGCAAACCGTTCTTAATGGTCTTCCACATTCATATACAAGTTTTTCTTTTACTATTCGATTGATGATGAAAGACAATTCAAATGCCTCAATATTTGAGGAGTTAGTCTCTGTTTTATTGCAAGAAGATCAATTCAGGTAGAACATGTCCATTATGTGTGTTGAAGATCAAGCTTCCTTAGTTAGTTAGAAGGGCAAAGGTAAGGAGCTCATCTATTAGTAATAAAAAAAATCTGCTAATGCTGCATAATCGAAAAGAAAGACAAAGATAAGAAGAAAAAGAAAGCCAGAATCAGTTTTGCATATATTATAAAGGAAATGATCATGTCATAAAGAGTTTTCCAAAAATGGGTGCAAAAGAGGCAAAGAAAAAGGAGACTGGAATGGTTGTTACAGAGGCCTCTACACCTAAAACAGAGTCTACTGATGCTGTGCAGAATGAAGAATGGGCATTTACTATTGTTTGTAGCTATGAACTATCTTCTCATGAAAAATATTTGCAGTAGACTCCAATGATTGATACTTTAACAGTGGGGCAACCAAACATATTACCTCACAACATAGTTTTTTCAGTTCACTTGAGTCTGTCCCTACAAGGAATACTGTCACATGTGCCAAAAACTCCTCTTATCTTGTCATGGGAGTTGCTAAGATCATTCTCACTACTGCTGATGGTAGTTCTTTCACGTTGTCAGATGCTTTGTTTGTGCCATGGATCAAGAAAAATCTGTTGTCAGTTTCAACATTAGCAAAGATCGGCTTGGTTGTCAAATTCGTTGATGGTAATTGTACAGTTCGTGATCTTTCAAATGGTGATATCATTATTGCTTCTTGCGTTTTATGTCGTGGGCTATATAATCTCATAGACTATGCAACATTTGTCAATGATTCAACATGTGCAACTCAAGATTCTCAGGCTATCTCATATGCAAAGCTTTGGTATACATGGTTTGGTCATCTTAATTTTGCTAGTTTGCTATGTGTGCAAAAATCTGAAATGATGTCCTCTCTACCCAAACTTGAGGCACCTGGTAAACATATCGATGAAGGTTGTATTTTGGGCAAATGCAATGTTCCTCCTTCCCAAAAGATGGTTCATTTAGAGCTACTTAGAAATTGCAGCTTGTTCACTGTCTATGGTCTTATGCATACACCTTCTTTTGGGAACTACCTTTACTTTGTGACTTTTATTGATGATTTTTCCAGGCATGCATGGGTGTATCCATTAAAAGCAAAGTCAAAAGTGTTTATGTGCTTCAAACAGTTTCTAGTTTTGGCTAAAAATCTGTCAACATGTCAATTGGGCACTCTTGGTTCTGATGGGGGGAGCGAATATATGTCTTCTAATTTTAATGCATTTCTGGATGAATGTGGGATAAAAGAACATTCCTCTCATGGAGATGGTGAGGTGTATGGTCAAAGTCAAGATTTACCACATAGCTTTTGGCTTGAGGCTGTTACGTGTGCAACATATGTACTTAACAAGTGTTCCATCGAAGCAGTGCAATATGTCACTCCATATGAGGCTTGGCATGGTTGCAAGCCATCTGTTTCTCATCTATGTGTCTTTGGTTGTCTGGCATATGCATTAGTGCCTGACTAACAACACAGAAAATTGGATGATAAAAGAGTAAAATGTATTTTGTTGGGTATATTTTTGAAAGGGAATGCTATCATCTGTATCATCTATAGACTAAAAATGTTTTGGTTAGCCATGATGTTGTTTTTGTGGAAGATGCAATTCAACCATTACTTTCATGTACTAAGAAAACATCAGTTAGCTCCAAAGATGTGTATGAAACTTTGCTTCCTCTTTTTACAGGTGGACAGTCAAGTGCTAGTCCAAATCAGGCAATATCTCAACATTTACACGTTTCACATGATCATTCAGTTCATTCCATTTCTTATGCAGATTTACATGCTGCACTTATTGATGAGAGGGCTGGTATACAGGAGGCAAAAACCATGCCTAAATGGTTGGTGCAGGCTTTGTGAGATAGCATATTATATGCACCTCTATTATATCATACTCATTTAGGTTCTCATCGTGCTTCTTTTGCATCAGATTGCTATGCAATGGCTGCCTAGTCTAGTCTTTGTGATGAGAATGAGTCTGTTTCTTTTGATAAAGCACAAAATTCACAAAATTGGATGACAACTATGCAATTTGAATATGATGCTGTTATGAAGAATGGTACATCATCTTTATGTGATTTGCCTCATGGAAAAAAGGCCATTGGCACTAAATGGGTATACAAGTTGAAACATAAGTCTGATGGAACAATTGATATGTATAAAGATAGGCTTATTGCAAAAGCTTATGCTCAAGAATGAGGCATTGATTTTGATAAGACCTTTGCACCCACATGTCGAATGACTACCGTTCATAGCATTTGTGCACTTGCAGCCCATCATGATTGGAATGTACATCAGTTGGACATTAAAACTGCATTTCTGAATGATGAATCACATGAAGAATTGTATGTTTTTCAGCCCTATGGTTTTGTGGAGAAAGGACATGAAAACAAAGTAAGTAGGTTGAAAATGGCATTATATGTTTCGAAGCAAGTAGCACATGCTTGGTATGAAAAGATACATGCCTACTTGATTGCACATGGTTTTGAAAATAGTTCAACTGAGAGCATCTTATATATTAAGCATGTAAATGATGTGCTTCTGATCATTGTTGTGTATGTTGATGACATGCTTGTCCTAATGAGAAGCATAGTGCTGAATTTAAGGTTGATTTGCATAATCTTTTGAGATGTCAGATTTGGGGTATTTGCATCATTATTTGGGCATTTAGTTTATGCAAGTTGATGGGGGAATAGCTTCGTGTCAAACAAAATATATCGACACACTATTGTAGCGTTTTGGCCTTGAAGATTTTAAACCTATTGCCACTCTTATGGAAACAGGTTTCTGGTTGAGTCTTCATGATGCTCGAGATGCATCTGATATTATTCTTGATCAATAGACTATTGGATGCTTGATTTACTTGTGCATAACGTGGCATGATATTCAGTTTTCTATCTCACATGTGAGCAAGTTTATGCATTGCCTAGGTGTCAAGCATGGGCATGCGGTCAAGTGCATCTTTTTCTAGTTCGAGGGTGTCTGACTATTTGGATTGTTTTATCCCAAGGGGGGATCACTACCACTAGATTTGGATGCTCTTTTTGACTTAGACTGTGCTGGTTGCTATGACACGTGTGTCTCCACTAGTGGTTTTTGCTTCATGCTTGGTAGCTCATGCATATCTTGGTTGATCAAGAAGCAGCCTATTCTGGCCACTTCTAGTTGTGAGGCTGAGTATAGGGAAATTTTCATAACAATTGTTGAGTGTGTGTGCCTTAAATGTCTTTTGGCTGATTTGGCCGTTGGTCACTCTTTTTCCACCACCATCTTCACTGACAATCATAGTGCATCGGAAGTTACAAAGAACCGTATGTCCCATACTCACATAAAGCACATTGAGGTGCATTATCATTATGTCACGGAGAAGTTCTCTGTTGGAGAGATCAATTTTGCATATGTTCCCACACAAGAGAACATTGCAGAACTTTTCACTAAGGTTCTACCTCGAGAGAAGTTTGAAGCTTTTCGCAAAGTTTTGGGCTGACTTCCTTTTGTGGATTGATCTCTTTCCACATAGTCGGCACTTTCTTATACGTGAGTGCCAACTCCTTGTTCATCGAGGGATTTGTTGATATATTTCGCTAGTGATGTGGGATTGTCGGGGAACTTTTTTCCCTCTTTAGGAGTTTTTTTCCCCTTGTCTTGGATATAAGCCTATAACCCTAAGAGGTGACTTATCTTTTCACATTCACTTGGTAATACATTCAGTATTGTGTGTTGTGATCCAAGCTTCTTCCTCTTCTTCCTTGTGCTATTTGCGTGCATCCGTAGACCTCAAAATCCAAAAAATTACTTTGGACTTGAATTTCAACATATCTTTAGAAAATTCAAGTTTTACTTGGTTTAGTGCCCTATCTCTTTGTGGAAGCATCTAATAACTTCGATAATATTTCTAGCTTTTTATAGAAGAAGAGTTTTTGTGCAAATGAAAAGTAGTGGTCAACAACCATGTCTTTCTTGCCACAATGCTTCATTTTAGTTCTCATTTTGTTCTAGAGACCTACGTAGACATGAAAACCTTTCTCATATAATGTACTCCCTATCCAAACTAAAAGAAATATCTATTATGGAGAACCAAATATAGTCTCTATGTATCTTCTAAAGTCCCATTTTGATGCCAAATTGTCATCTTAGCTTTATTGCACACATTCTAGATGAAATTAATCATGAAGTTTTCGCTTTACTTTGAAGTTTTGACTTTCCAATACGAGGAAATAAATTATCATGGCATCTTGGTGGTATGTTTAGATTTGTGGCTCTTGTAACTTGGTTCTTACATTTTTTACTAGTTATCTAGGATCTTTTTCTTTCATTAGGGCCTTCCCTTTGCCTACCCTTTGGCCTACAATTATCAACATGAATAAAAACAATGATCCAAAAACATAGGGGTTTCCATATACCCACAGAATAGGGACATACAAAAACCTGAAGTCTAATTAACGTGAAGGCATTTTCAAGAAAAACATGGTAAAAAAGTTCATTATTTTGGTTCACGTGAAGAATTCTACCCTTACGGATTTCAATGTGGCTCAAAGATTAAATGTGATTGCACTCTTGAAAACTTGGTTCAACCCTTAAGGCTTTCAGTGTGGCTCAAAGATTAAATGTGATTGCACTCTTGAAAACTTGGTTCCACCTCTTGTTCCTTTGGTATTGTACTACACTCAACATTGTCTAGGGAACACAATATCTTCAAGACCATAATCTATGGTCAACATGTAACTTGATGGTGCATCCATAACTAGGTGGTCCCAAATCCATGACCATCATCACAAGGTCAAAAATTCAATTCATTATGTTGGTATACTTTGGTAATAATGTATATGAGCACCGTTAGGAGCAATATAGCGCATTTTTGTTTGTCTTTAAGAGGGTTTTTCCCACAACTTGTACATATGTCCATAACCCTAACAAGATTCTTGTCTTTGTATATTATACACTTAGCAATACATTTGGTGTTGTGCTTTGGAGCTTCTTCTTCTTTCTTGTTCTATTTATGTGTATTCTTATTCCTCCTTTATACCTTTGAATGTACTATAAAAAAAATTAAGCAAAAATTTCCCCATTTTGTGTCATTTTTTGTAAAAGTTTCTACTTGCCAATACAAGTGCCCCAAAGTCTATTATAGGTATACTTGGAGCTCCATTGCATATTAATGTTATATTTTTTTAAGAAAACATTTTTTTTATCAAGATATAATTAATGGACATGTTTTAGAGCAATGATGTATTTTGTATATTGGGTTTAAAAGTTCCAACAACCCATTGTGGGCACACATTGTGTGCCATGTATTATTTACAAAGGTATTGTGGAATATTATGCAAAGGGTTGAAATATGTCCTATTTGTGTTATATATAGTCAAGATGTAGTTGATTCAAATGGTATTTCGGATGTTGTAGTTTTTGTTCTTGATGTAGTTTCAATTTTAATACCCTTGGAGATCGAACTTTGACTAAATCAAGTATACCGCTTGCAACCTTCGCCACTATAGAGCAACTTTTATGAGATGGCAAGGATGCACATGCACATGTTTTAATCATTCTATCTATCAAGCATGCTATTATCCCTTATATTTTCACTCATACAAAATAAATAAGAACACACAGGATACAATTTACAGATTGAACTAGGTGAGAAGGGGAGAAATTACCTTAAAAAATGTAGAGTTATGCAATTCTATGTGGATTTTCCTTATAAAAATCAAATATTTGAATGATAAATTGATTGCTAGAGACAAAATTTGTTACACAATTCACTTGTGCAAAGTTTTCTCCATGGGCTTTCTAATTCTTATTAGAGCTTTTCTTATCCTTGGATTGATGATGATAGGAAATTCAAATGACCAGAAATTTAAAGAGTTAGTTTTTGATTTCTTGAAAGAGGATCAGTCTAGACAAAAGAAGTCCATCATGCATGTTGCAAATAAGGGTTTTGTTGCTAGTCAAAAGGGCAAGGGTAAATTTAGCTCTTCATCAAGTGAGGAAAAGTCTATAATTGATGCACAATCAAAGAATGAAGGTAAATATGAGAAGAAATCAAATAATTACATGTAATTTAGCAAATACTGTAAGATCAATGACCATGTTATAAAGAACTATTTGAAACTTTTTGCTACGGAGGAAAAGACTAAAGAGGTAGGAATATCTATTGTAGACACATGATTTTAGAATTAAATTTACTAACCTGTGAAAAAATGCAAAATGAGCATTCATTGCACAATGTAATTATGATATTTCATATTGTGATCATTGTATGTCTATCATGGGCTTAGATGTTTGGTATTTTGATAGTGGTGCAACCCAAACATGTTACCTCTATGTAGTTTCTTCATTTAATTTGAACCTACCCCTAATGGGGATATTGTCATATTCAGGAAGGAATCTTATTCTATCATAGGATTTGGAAAAATGTGTTACCCTATGTGGTTTTTTCATTTAATTTGAAGCCACCCTTGATTATGATATTGTCATATTCACAAAGGATATCCTATCAGATGCCCCATATGTGCCAAGGGTTTAGAAAAATATATTATCAATGCATTCACTATCCAAGATTGTCTTGCTAGTCAAGTTTGCTGATGATATGTACAATCTATGATCTCTTCAATGGTGACAAAATCATTACCTCATGTATGCTATATTATGGGCTATTTGAGATCATAAATTATGATTTTTTTGTGGATGATTATCAATGTGTAATTTAAGACTAGTAGACCATCTCAAATGCAAAGTTTTGACATGTTTATTATCTTCATCTGTTTTTTCTACTTTCGGATGATTGAAAAATTTTGACATCATTTTATCTTTTCGTAGACTTGACGCATCTTCTAAACATGTATGTAAGGGATACATTTTGAATAATATGTAGCATTTTCCTTTCCCATAGGTGGTATCGTGAGGTTGAGCATAAACTATAGATTTTTCACATTGATTTTTGTGATCCTATATAGACACCATAATTTGGTACTCAACTATACTGTATGACATTTACAGATGCATTTTCTAGGCATGTATGGGTTTATCTACTAAATTAAAAGTCTTTATTCATGTGCTTTATAGGATTCCTTGTTATGAACGAAAATATGTAAAATCCACACCCATTTTTTTGCTCAAGGGGGGGTTAAACACCAATGTAGTGTCATAAACACCACAAAAATTTGACACTATTGAGAGAAAAACTAGGTCTCACATGGAAATGGCAAGATGTATGGTCAAAATTCAGGCATTACCTCATAGTTTCTAATTTGAGGTTGTGATATGTGTTTTACATTTATTTAATAGATGTTCCACTAAATTATTACAATTTATTATTTTATGAGGTATGGCATGGTCTCAAGTCACCCATTTCTCATTTTCATGTTTTTTGTTGTTTGGCATATGCATTAGCACTTGCACAAAACGTGGGAAATTGGATGATAAGGTAATAAATGTATTTTTTGGGTACAATTATGAAAGAAAATTATATCATTTGTACCACCCATATGCCAGTCATGGGATGCATTTTTGTCATGGGATACAAAATCACACACACACACACACATGGGATTCAAATTGTTGTTTCTCAATGAGAAGGTTTATGCAAACTATCAAGCCTTGATAGTGGTTAAGTGTATCTATCATTTCTTATCTAGTACCCAGCAACTTGCATTTTTTATGTGAAGGGGGATCTATACCACCACATTTATATGTTTTTTCACACTTAGATTAAAATCTAAGCTATGCAACTCATAGCTGACTTTTGCTTCATGCTTGCTAGTTCATGCATATATCTATTTTAAGCAAGAAGTAGCCTACTATCATAGTTTGTTGCTGCAATTCTGAGTATAGGGTGGCTTTTTTACAAATATGTTTGAGTATATGTGGATCCTATGTCCTATGGATTTGAGTGTTCGTTGGAATTTTGTCGTTGCCATCTTTATTGATTATCAAAGTGCATTGGTAGTTGCAAGAAACCTAATGTTCCATGGTCACACTAAGCACATTTAGTGCACTATTAGTGTGTCAAGAAGAGAACCTCATGAAGATACCATTTTGGCTTATGTACCTATAAAGGATAATCTTTTAGAATTTTCCACAAAGGCCCTAAGTAATGAGAAGCCTAAATATTTTTGCAAAGATTTGGTATTAGTCTTTTTTGGGGTTCTCTCATTCCACATAGTTTGCAACTTCCTTATACATGAATGCCAACTCTTTTGTCACCACATTATTCCCAAGGGGGACTAGTTAACAAACTTTGGTAGTGTTGTACATACACCCACAATCCTAATGTGTTAATTATCTTTGTACATTACACACTTAGTGATACATTGTGCATTGTACCACCAAACTTCTTCTTCTTCCTTGTGTTTGATTGTTTGCATTCTCACTGTAAAAACTCCAACATGTTAGACCATAGATGTTGGATGGTGCTAGTTACTCTTTTTGCACAAATAGGGATCTCTCTTATGATGACTATCTTTATTGTAGAAAAAAAGTATGCTCATTTGGAGTCACCATCTAATTCTCTTCTTATCTCTATCCTCTTTTTCTTTATGATATTTCAATAATAATTTCTCATCCCACTTTGTGGGCATTCTTTCACTTTGACTTGAAGAGATTCCAAATTTTTTGGCAATAGCTTCACGTTTGTATGGGTTTAATTTAAATTTATTTTTGATATGACCAACATACTTGCTAATATTTTTATTATTTATTTGATTTCCTCTTGAATCTTGCAATGATGTGTATCGACTTATCGATTCAAACATTCATTCATTTTTCTCAATTTCTTTCCTTTATTTCTTCCATTCAAGATGCTGGATACATTTTCTAGGGTCTTTGATGAACTCACTCTTGAGCTTGTAAGGATTTTCAAAAATAAGCTCATTTTTCATTTCTAATTGTGAATAATTTAGGAAAATGATAATTTTAAAAATTTAATATTTACTTTACATTAGAGTTTTTATCATAAAACTATAATAATTTTCTTATTTTTGACATATTAAAGAACCTAAATTATCTAGTAGACACTAATATTGTGCTCATGAGGAATAGGTTTCATATGTATTATTATTGAAAATAGATTCTAATTATAAGATAATACACATAATAATACATCTTGAAATGATCCTCAACTATTTAGAATGGATCCCTAATTTAAGGAAAAGGAGCAAAGAAAGTAATCGCAAGTGTATGGAACACATATCTAAATATGTTTCTCATCAAAGAAAACGTTATTTTATGAATAAATCCATGTGTTTGTGTTGACAGTATACGAGAAGAAGCAAGTACGAGCATACAAGCAGATCTAGCACTAAGGCAACCCTTTATTTTTTTCAAAACCATTACACCATTTAAAAGTGATTCTCATCACTAAAAACCCCTGTAAATACCATTTTCACCTTTTTGTAGCTCCATTTTGTACAAGCCGAGGAGTCCTCAAGCTTGAGGAGCCTTAGAAGTAGTTGCCTGCCAATTTTCATAATTTTTAGATCTCGTTTGAGCCCTCAAATAAGCCCTAGAACCTAATTTTTAACTAGGCCGGACACTAGGTCTGGACAGGGCCAAAGCTAGTCAAAAACTATAAATAGAGCTAGAGAGCTCATTTTTGGGGTAGCTTCTTGTAGTTTGAGCTTGTATGAGAACTTGGCTGCAATAGAAGTGATTCCATTGTCTTACTCTCTTTGTTCTTGCCGTGTGTGCGTGTGTGCGTGTATGTGTGTGCATGCTTGTGTGCTTCTCACTCACGCACTTGTGCTTCCACTTGCTCGTGGTCTTCATACCATCCTCACGTCTTCCCGGATTGACATTAAAGGAGGTGCTACTCATCGCTGAGCTACAACCAAATTTTGGTGCCGTTGCCGGGGATCGAGCTTTGAGGACGAGCGTGTGATGGTAAGACGTAGAGAGGACGCGTTGGAATGGTAAGTAGTAGGTAAATTTCTGATTTTTCTCCATCTCCATCTTCATCTTCACCTCCTTCTCCAACTCCATCTCCACCTCCTTCTCCACTACATATTCCCTCTTCCTTATCATTCCCTCATTTGTTGTGTGCGAGTTTGAGAGAGAGCGAGTGTGTGTGCTTGTCTTTGTGTGTTTTTTGCATGTTTCTTGCAGGTGGCAGCTCCATCATCATCTCCAGCAAGCTCAGCAGGTACAGAATTTGTCTGCACAGTCCCCGAGGCGTTGAGCTCGAGCTATCGCGAAACTCCGAAAATTTCACCCAATCACGATTCTGAGTGCACCACGACACTGCGCAGGCCTAGAGCTCCCAGGATCACTAGACAGAACAGAAAAATTCACCATATCTCAAGGTATCGCGACACCTCACGACCTATCGCGACACCTCACGAGCTATCGCGACACTTCGACCTATCGCGACACCTCACGAGCTATCGCGACACCTCACGAGCTATCGCGACACTTCACCACCTATCGCGACACTTCGACCTATCGCGACACCTCACGACCTATCGCGACACCTCACGAGCTATCGCGACACTTCGACCTATCGCGACACCTCACGAGCTATCGCGACACCTCACGAGCTATCGCAACACTTCACCACCTATCGCGACACCTCACGACCTATCGCGACACTTCACGAGCTATCCGCGACACCTCGACCTATCGCGACACTTCACGACCTATCGCGACACCTCGACCTATCGCGACACCTCGACCCGACCTATCGCGATACATGGCCTTTAACGCATGAAAAATTTAGGGTTATTTATTGAGTGATTGGAAGGGTAGTTGAGCTTAATTTTAGGCACCTTGGTATAACTTTAGAACCTTGGAAGTGGGTAAAAGGCCTAGAAACCAGAGAGGGATCTCCTGAACCCTGAGAGCCTGTTTTGACCCTTTAGTGCCTGAATGGTCATAACTCGACCATACGAACTTCCGATTGATGAGATTTTGGTCTCCTTGGAAAGCTCGTTGAGAATCCTACGTGGACCTCGACTGGTTTTTGTAAGAATCATACGTGGAGTTTTAGAACATGCATTTTTAAGTTGACCTTTAGGTGGAACTAAGTGGTCCTCAGATTCAGGGGGTACTGTGAGTTACTCAAGGGGGACTGAAAATATTGATGTGTGTCTTCCAATTACTTGTGGTAATAGAGCTATACTAACTGGTGAGCTTTTGCAGGAACTTTGTGTGCACTCAAGGAAATCCAAAGCAAGCTAGCAAGGGTGAGTACCAAGCTTGGGAGAAGGCTTTCTGGGCTTGTGTAGCAGTCTGGTCAACCAGCTAATTGAGGTTGGAAGATCTCTCAACCCTCCTTTGTCAATTCCTAGCCTAGGCTAAGTACGACTTAGGTGTGGTAATTAATTAAGGCAACGTTAGGCACGAAGCAAGTCCAAGAGTATTAATCAACCAAGTGCAAGAAGTAAATAGGACTTAAGTGCGAAAACCCTAAGGGACAAAAGGTAAACTGGAATCGTTCACTTATCAAGTGCGGAAATTCACTTAAGTACTCTTGACGACGCGATTTCAGACAAGACCATAAACATAATATTCAACTCAAAGAACAAAGTGATTGGTGCAAATTAACCTGCAACGAGAGTGTGCTTGGGTCCAAGGGGGTAGATAAATCAGGCATATGAACCTTAGATCAGGCAGACACTTAGGCCGAGACAGACAAAGCCTCAGATCTTCTGAAGCTAGTGTCAATCACACTGCCAAGTCTTGGGCCCAGCAGTTGAGTGATTACCCATACACTCCCAGATCAGAAACAAGTGATTCTGAGATGTCCTATCACATGAAAGACCAGTAGGTAGCTCAGGGGTGGCTTATCTAGAAAAGCCAGAGGGACCTTACAAGACTCAATTGGAATACATCAGGACGAATCGTCTAGGTGCTCGCATCTACGAAGACGGACTGAGAAGATCGGTTGTCCAGATTAAGAACCCCGATCAACCCCATGGATTAGACCACCTGGTAGTCAAGTTTGAGAATGGAGCATACCTAGATAAAGAGGGGACTATATATGTAGTCACCACTCTTCCTGATAGAACTGATGAGTTTGGAAATGTGATTGCGGAGACCGACATGGGTGATATAGAGCAAGGGAACTTAGAGAGAGAGCCAAGAACTCCCCGTGGTAAATCTGTCTTGACCAGAATCATGACTCCAGAGTGGATTCCACAGGACAATAAAAGCATAGACCTGCTTTTAAAACCGAGAAACTGATGAGGCTTTTTGGAGATACAAATCTGCTCAACCCGAGGAAGTGAGTGCCCTCACAATCTATGAGTTTAAAGACCCTGATAGCCCAGGCCAAGTAACCTACCTAGACAATGCATCAGAGAGAATCTTCGTGGTCACTGAGCATGACAGACATGCCTACACATGGAAGGGAGAATTTGTTTTTCCCCAACCAAGGTCTAATGTGTCTTTTGGTCACCAAGGAGCTGGGACCTCCCAAGCTCATGGAGCTCAAAGAGATAGAAGTAGAGACAAACCTGAGGTAAGTTTTGCTAACTCCCTGGGAAGAGAAAGAACGGGATCAGAAAGGAATAGAGTGGAACCTGAGAGACATAGAACCCCATGGAATCAAAGGAATACTGACGATTTTCCTTTGCCGAGGCCGAGAGAACACACTAGGACCCTGCGACCAACTCAACTGGTGAAGTCCATGAAGAATTACTTCGATGGCACGGGAGACCCTTATGACCATGTGGCAGAATTTTGGCAAGTATTGAAAGCTGAACAGGTAGAGGACCTATTCACACAATATAATGCTTTCGGTCTAACCCTTAGGAACACTGCCCTTACGTGGTTTCAACCACTGAACCGAGAGGCATTTCAGAAACATAGACCAGCTCTTAGAGGCATTTATTGTTGAGTTTTTCTAAGAGTGGACTCAGGCATAACACCTCCTCACTAATTCACAGCTTCAAACAACACCTCAAGAGACGATCATACTAGCTGGAAGAAGATTAGACAGTACCTGGAGAGATGCCCGATGCCGGAGTTACCCACACCAGCCAAACAAGTGGCCTTGTTCCTAGATGGATTGTTGAGCACTAAGCTCAGGTCATATGTGTACCTGAAGGACCCCAGAACGATAGAAGAGTGCGTGCGCATGTGCATAGACATTGAGGACAATCTAGGTGAGGAATTAGAACTATCAAAAATCTATAAGGATTCTGATAGCTCTAGTAACCTGACATCTGGTCAATCCACATCCATCGAGGAACTTGCAGAGAAGGTAGCCCAAAAACTAGGTGTCTCTAACAAGCAAATTCCGAGATTTGCCCCAGTTAAGCGGTGTTACAATTGTGGCGGTGAACATATGGCAAGTGTATGTCCCATTATGGCCCAACCCCAGGCGAATCCTAGTAGCCAGTACTGCACCATAGAGCGCAGGTACACCAACCACACTGCACAAGACTGCCCATATAACAAACAAACTGTTAGGCAAAATTATCCTCAGCCATATCCCCATGGTAGATACCAGAATCAGTACCCACCACAACAATACAACAGACCACAACAAACTTATTAGCCACCTTACCAAGGGCAGCAGAGACCTCAACCAGTCCTAGTACAGCAACCCCTTGCTCCCACCAATGTGATCCCAGTGAAATATGCATCTACTGAAGAAATCCGAATAGAGCCATAGTCCCAGTCACCCCATTGCTATCAGACAGTGATCCAAGTGACCATAGTTTTGACTCCACACATATTGATAGCCCACAGGCTTACTACATGCAGTCACCCGAGCATAACGAGTTCATACTATTATGAGGACCCAAGTGAAAATAGTGGGGACCTGAGTATGCTAATGTCATGTACACAAACCCCAACTCTAGACCTCAACCTAGGCAGGTACGACCCCCATTTCCTAGAGGACCCATGCTTCAGATGTCAGGGAGATCACCTTATACGTGATTGTCCACTGCCTGTCCCTACACAACCTCAACCAGTAACCATTCAGGGTTTCTGTCAAGACTTGCGGGAAAGAACATCTCCTACGAGATTGCCCAAAGAACCCTAATAACATGCCTAAAATCACTCCTATCAATGTTGTTGGGTTAGTTGTAGACTCCACAGGAGTGTGAACTTCACTGCAGTCCCTGTGGCAGGTGATCACAAGAACCCAGGCACTTCAACAACACCAAGGTGGTTGGTCAGGAAAGAGCCTCGAGATGAGTGAAACCGAGAGCATAGCCAAAAAGAGGACTAGAGCCTGGAAGGATAGTCGTGAAAGAAATGAAAAAGGCAATGGGCAAAAAAGATAAACGAACTTGAAGAAAGCTTGAGAGAAACCAAGGCAAAAATCATAGAGATCACATCTCAACCGCACTCTCACACATTCCCACCGCAACCATCCCATCACCCTCCATTCCTCCACCCTCTAATACACCCCACTTAACCCACACCACCACCCCGAGTAGGAGATCAGTATTAGCGGATCCCACTCCTGAAGCTTGGACATGATGTTCAAGGCCTAACAGGCTTGACTTCAAGAAGGGCCAACAGCTGCAAACCTAGACAAGAGTTACCCTAGAGCAGATTTAGAGATTGAACGGATGAAAATGTGCATGAAAATGTAGAACAAGCTCAAGCTATACTTGAGACTAGTCAAAAGTTCAATCAGACAAACTCTGTCAAGCCGGATTTGCATTTCCAAGGCTTACTAGAAAGATTAGAGCAGTTTGGTAAACAAATCACAAGTTTCTTTACCTACACAGGCTCAACCAGTTGTTGAAAGAGGAAGCTCACCACCAATGGGAGCTTATGTTCCTAATTCCACGGATGCTGGAATACCTCCTTCAATTCAACGGTACTCTCAAGAGTTCTTGCGGGAAATACAAGAAGAGAAATGGGCCAAGGAGAAGGGTATTCCCCTCCTATTCCTGAGATTGATGATCTTCATGATCAATTTCCCCAAGACATTCCGTCTATCTATGGAGATCAAACAGAGCAACAGAGGATGAGAGATTAGATTTTGAATCTAATTCTTTACAAGAGTTTCCTCATTTCACAGGCCCATGGGAATCTGAATCTCTCCAGATCAGAGCTCCCACAATATTGGTGAGAAATGAAGACTCAGTGATTCCAAGAAACACTGATGTTGTGAAGAACACTAAGGTTCAATGTCATCTCACTGTAGAGGAGCTGCTCAAGGCAAAACCGGAGCTCTGGAATCATGTGAAGGATCAGGTTCCAGAACTTGAATCCAATACACCAAAAGTAGGCTCTAAGCAAAAAGTTCCAGAGATACCTCTCAAGATAGGAGACATGAGCGAAGGTGAAGAAGGTAACACTTTCTTCCAATCACCTATCAAGGTTACACACCAAAGCAATTGTGGATTCGGGTGCTGGTGTTGCTATTGTGACCACCTCCTTGTGGAAGCGATGGGGCAAACCCACCTTAACCAACGAGAATGAAACTTCAAATGGCAGATGGTCATTTTGAAAGACCTCTCGGATTGCTTGAAGGGATAACTCTAACCACTTGTGGTGTAGAGTTTGAACATACATTTGCTATATGTGACTTTGAGAAAATAATGTTTACGAGATGATCCTAGGAAGACCCTTCCTACGACAATTGCAAATAGTACAGGATTGGGGAACCAACTCCTTGTACTTACAACACTTAGGGGTCACCACCAAGGTCAATCTGAAGGATTACACCTTCAAATGTACCACCCCTACAGTGGAATCCTATCCACAAAGCGAAAGAAGATTCTATCTCCGTGCATTCTGGAAGTTCACCTGTCCATCATGGCTGCATGAAGATACTCACTTGTGGATGTGCAAGGTCGCAGAGGAAGAGGAAAAGCGCCTAAAAGCGAGAGAAGAAGGAACTCCCCCAGGAGATAGACCAATAAAAGACCAGCCTATACACCGATGATATTTCCAGATGAGGAATTTGAGCCTCATGGTTGGGCAGAAATCTTAGCTACCATGGACATTGCAGTCAATGAAGAACAATGGACGCCTCATTGTGATGAGGAGGGTTATGATATTTCAGTGTTCATGTCAGCCCTTGTTGGAAGAGTGTGATCCTAGTGAGTTCATAGAAGAAGAAGAGAATGACGATGATCTAGAATCCATTGTGATGGATACTTACTTTGACTCAGAGGAACACTATTTAGAGGACATAGGAGTGTTAACCCAAAAAGAAGAAGAACCCCTCACGAGTATTAAAACGATAAATTCAAAGGAAAAAAGTGAAGGAGGTCAAAGAAAAAGAAAAGAAAAGCAGTGAAACAAGAAGAAGGAATCATTGTTTGAAGTACCAAAAAATTTCAAGAAATATGAAGTGGAAGACCGAAAAATTTTGGTACGGATGCCTAAGAGAGAGGCCATTATAGGAGAAGCATATGACAATAAAGAAAAGACCAAAAAAAATGTAGTGACCATTGAAGGGAACGAAGAACGATGTACGTACATAGGAGATGACCTAAGTGCAAAAGAAGAAGCAGAGCTTGTAGCTCTATTAAGGGAATATAGGGATGTGTTCGCATGGCACTATAGAGACTTGAAAGGAGTAGATCCAGAGATTTGCTCTCATATGATTCCGATGACCGCTGATGCCAAGCCCACCAAACAAAAGCCCTACACATATAATGACAATTATGCAGCCATAATAAAAGGAAATTGACAGGCTGATTGAAGCTGGATTCATCTATGAGATTGAGCACACTGAATGGGTGTCCCCCATTGTAGTGGTGCCCAAGAAGAATGGGAAATTGCGAGTGTGCATTAACCTTAAAAAGTTAATGCCGCTACGATCAGAGATAGTTATCCACTTCCAATCACCGAACATCTATTGGAGCGTGTGGCAGGCAAGGAAGTTTATAGCTTCCTTGATGGATTTTCAGGGTACAACCAAGTAGCCATTGCCCCCAAAGATCAACACAAAACGGCCTTTGCCACAGAATGGGGAATCTTTGCATTTCGTGTGATGCCATTTGGGCTCACCAATGCACCTGCAACATTCCAAAGGCTCATGTGTCATGTCTTCAAAGAGTTCTTGCGAAAGAGCTTAGAGGTATATGTGGATGATTTATGCGCTCATTCCCAAGAAAGAAGTTACCACATCCCTGAGCTCAGACAATCTTCAACAAGTGTAGAGATTATCGAGTGTGTCTGAACCCAGAGAAGTGTGTGTTCATGGTACGACAAGGTAAGATCCTAGGTCACATTGTTTCTAAGAATGGAATTTCAACAGATGAAGACAAAGTAAGAGCAATAGCAGAGCTGCCCAGGCCAAGGAATGTTTAAAGAGGTGGGCTTGTGGATATTACCGTAGGTTTATCCACATGTATGCCATCATAGCTAAACCTCTTTATGGGTTGTTAACAAATTTTGAGTGGAACGAGGAAGCGAGAATTCCTTCAACGAGCTGAAAAGACGTTTGTGCACAGCACCAATATGACTACACCGGATTGGAGCAAACCCTTCCATGTCCATGTAGATGCCTCCAATCATGCAATAGGATGTGTGCTAGCACAACCCACAGGTGAAGGAAACCTAGATTTGCCGATAGCATATGCTAGTAGGCAATTAAATGCAGCTGAACGAAATTACACCACAACGAGAGAGAAGGCTTAGGCATGGTATATGCTGTGAAGAAGTTTAGACACTATCTATTGGCCAATAAGTTTAAGTTTTTCACCGATCATCAAGCCTTACTATATTTGGTCAATAAACCTTGCAATACAGGCCGCTTAGTAAGATGGTTCCTCTTGCTAATGGAATACGACTTTGAAGTTATTGTCAGGAAAGGTAGAACCCATCTTAGGGCAGACCATCTTTCTCGCATCACTTCAGGAGAGCCACCGCAAGGAGTGTCTGATGAATTGCCCGATGCTTATCTGTTCAATTTAGAAGTTGTTCCTAAATGGGCAAATAAGTTGGTACCAGTCCTAACCTTCGGGCCTACAAATAAAATGTTAAAACAAGCAAAGAGGAAATTGTAAAATCACTAAAGTATCAAATATTGGCTGGAAGTATGTACAAGCAAGATGCCGAGGGCGTATTAGCTTGTTGTCGAGGACGATGAACATACTAATTGGTTGCAACAAGCCCATGAGGGATTGCTAGGAAATCACTACTCTAAACAACGAACATTGCAGAATCTAAGACGCTTAGGAGTGTATTGGCCTAGCATGGACAAAGAAATACAAGAGTGGATCCACAATTGTTCAGTGTGCCAGAAGAGAAACCCCAGTGGAACATCTTTTATCACGTGTCATTAATCCCAGATTGGAGTGCTCCATTGGTCGAGTTCATGAGATCGGGAACATTACCCAATCAGGCTAGTCTTGCAAGAAAACGGAGCATGGAGCAAGAGGCTCAAGGACTATGCCTTAGTAGGAGACAACCTATATCGAAGAGGCAAGGATGGTTACCTAAGACTGTGCATTCATGAATCAGACTATTTGAAAGTCTTAGAAGCGGCACACAGCGGTACTGCAAGTGGACACTTTGGGCCTGACAGAGTAATTAAGACCATTCTATTTTCAGGACTTTGGTGACCCACTTCATATGGATGCACATACTTATGTGAAGAGTTGTGACACATGCCAACGTGCCCAATATCCGATAAGAAAAGATGAAATGCCTTTAAGGCCAATGATGGGAGGACGTGCATTTTCAAAGTGGGGTATAGACTTTGTAGGTCCCATCAACCCCCCAGCTAGAAACTCCCATGCAGAATACATTATTGTAGCCACAGATTACCTTACAAAGTGGGTGGAAGTAAAAGCCACGACAAAGAATGATGCTCAAACGACGGCTAAGTTCTTATTCGAAAATGTGTTCACTAGATATGGGTTACCAATAGAGTTGGTTAGTGATAGAGGTACGCACTTCTTGAATGAGGTCATTGAAAATCTCCTTCAAGAATTCATGGTGACACATAAGAAGTCTGCACCCTATCACCCACAAGCTAACAGACAAGCCGAGAGCACGAATAAGATCCTATGTAACGTATTGATGAAACTTGTAAATAATAACGCTCTGATTGGGACAAACAACTTCATCATGCTGTTTGGGCATACCGAGTTGCCTAC
>CM035423.1:75148252-75150752 GCA_020310875.1 Ceratopteris richardii | reverse complement strand
ATTGAGACAACTTCCAACCTTTACAAGCAGAGCAATTGCAATGAGTGTCCTGATGGTTGTCATCTTTGCCACAGGACTATAGGTCTCATCATAGTCCACTCCATATGTCTGTGCATACCCTTTCACAACAAGTCTAGCTTTGTACCTAGACACACTTCCATCTGCAAATCTCTTTGTTTTGTAAACCCACTTACATCCAATAATCTTTTGACTATTAGGTTTAGGAACCAAATCCCATGTTTGATTCTCTATCAATGCATCATACTCCTCTTGCATAGCATCTTCCCAATTCTTCTTCCCTTTGGCTTCTCATATGTAGAAGGGTCTTCATCTGCTTTTACCAAATAAGCATAATCTTTAGTAGTCAAGAATGAAGTGTCATAGCTATACCTTGTAGGTTGCCATTTGTGCCTAGATGATCTCCTAACTTCTGCACTTCTTGAGGTCTCTGTTCATCACATTCTGGATCAAACCTTGGCCTCTCTTCAACTTCAATCTGCACTTCATTACTCTCACTTTCATCAAGTAATTGAATCTTTGCTTTACCTTTCCTTTGTTCCACTACTTCTTCATCATCTGCATGTACATTATATTTACCTGCATACCAAGTACCTTGCTCATCAAATGTAACATCCTTGGATACAATAAATTGCTTTGTGGATGGACTCCACAACCTGTATCCCATTTGCTTATCATCATAACCAATGAATACATACTTCTCTGCCTTAGGCTCCAACTTATGCCTCAATTGAGATGGCACATATGCATATGCCAAGCATCCAAATATTTTGCAATGATCCAAGGGAGGTTTCTTACCCCACCAAGCTCGTCATATGGTGTCATGCCCTGCAAAGCTTTACAAGGCAATCTATTGACCAAATATGTAGCTGTATTAACAGCCTCAGCCCACAAATAATTTGGGCAATTCTTCTCTTTCATCATGGACCTTGCAAATTCAACAGAGTCCTATTTCTTCTTTCTGCTACCCATTTGTTGAGGAGAGTACCTACAAGTAACTTCTCTCTTTATACCTGCATTCCACAAATAATCATTGAACTCATTTGAAAAATACTCTCCCCCCTCCATCTGACCTTAGTCTCTTCAATTTTTGTCCTGTAATCCTTTCTGCATATGCATGATAGTGTTTAAATGTATTAAACACTTCTGATTTTTCCTTAATCACATAAATTGTGATCCACCTGGTAGCATCATCAACATATATGACATAATATCTTGAACCATTTATACTAAAGTCCTTTGAAGGACCCCACACATCTGTATGCACCAATTCAAGTCTTTCTGAATACATAAATCCATGCTTAGAATAGGACTGCTTATGAGCCTTACCTAATTGACATGCCTCACATCTGTATGTCATGTGTTGACCTGCAATGTTAGGCATTCCAAGCACTGAATCATTGTTAATCATTTCTTTGATACCTCTTTCATTAAAGTGTCCAAGTCTTTTGTGCCAAAGATCCAATTCTGACACCTTCTGCTCTCCATATGTGAAACATAGCATGTCCAACATTTCCTTGTACCTTCAATGTGAAAAGCCTTCCTTCTTTCTTTCCTGCAATAACTTGTTTTATACCCTTGACTAGGGTCTTCCACATAAACTCCATCATTGGTAAACCTTACCTCATAACCTTTTTCCACAATTTGACCTACACTAATCAAATTCTTTGGAATTGTGGGAACATAAAGTACCTTACTCAGAAGAGTGCTCCCATCCTTAGCTTTGACTGAACCAATTGACTTTACCTTATGCTTTGTATTATCACTTGTCTGCACTGTATGATTAATTGCATTGTGATCTAGGTCAGTCATCAAAGCAATATTTCCACTCAAATGATTACTACATCCTGAATCAATATAAAACACCCTCATGTCCTCATGTGAGGTTCACATGTATTCATGATGAGAGTTGAATCCTCCTTCTGATCTGATGCATAGTTGTAGTAGGTGTTATTATAGGATTGACTTTGGAAGCTTCTTCCACCACCTCTTCCAAAAGAATTCCTACCATCTCTACCTCTGAAATTTCCTCTCTGAAATCTACCACCTCTTGCTCTTTGATTAAAGTTCTGATAATTACCATTGTTTTGATTATTGTGCCAACAATCATGAGATAGATGATTGGTCTTACCACATATCCAACAAGCTCTTGCATTATCTTTGTTGTTTCTGCCTCTTCCTCTACTTCTGCCATTTCCTCTTCCTCTTATGAAGTTTGCTTGGTTTGATGTACCTTCTTCTTCACCTGATTGTTGCTTTCCTTTGTTGGCTTTCTTCTTGTCTTTAGAATACATTGCATGACCTGCACTCTTATCAACATCTCCTTTGATATCATTCTCAAAAGTTAGCATATGACCTAACAATTGATTCAAATCAGGAGTAAAGTGATCTAATGAAAGTTCTGTAGATAAAATGAAAGGCTTCCATTTCTCATCTCCTCTTAGTCCTGTGAGTATTTGTCTTACCAATTTGTCTTCTTCAA
>CM035423.1:75085752-75138252 GCA_020310875.1 Ceratopteris richardii | reverse complement strand
AGTCTCCCAAGTCACTGATTTTGAACTCTTTCTCCATTTGCTTCTTTAACCTTTGAATGCCTTTCTCATCTGTACCTGTAAGAATTATATCATCAACATATATGCACATATAAATGAACCCATCATCACTTGCTTTGACAAGCAAGCTACGATCTGCTTTAGATACTTGAAAACCAAGTTCTTTAAGAACTTCACAAGTCTATAATTACATGCCCTTGGGGCATGCTTCAAGCCATACAAAGCTCTCTTGAGCTAGCACACATGATTTGGATACCTTCCATCTCTGAATCCTTGTGGTTGCTCCATGAAAACATCATCTGAAATATAACCATTTAAAAAAGCCTTCTTCACATCTAGTTGACACAACTTCCAACCTTTACATGCAGCAATAGCTATGAGTGTCCTGATGGTTGTCATCTTTGCCACAGGACTATAGGTCTCATCATAATCTATACCATATGTCTGAGCAAAACCCTTCACAACAAGTCTAGCTTTATACCTAGACACACTTCCATCTGCAAACCTCTTTGTCTTGTAAACCCATTTGCATCCAATGATCTTCTTACTATTTGGTTTAGGAACCAAATCCCATGTCTAATTCTCCATCAATGCATCATACTCTTCCTGCATAGATTTCTCCCAATTTTCCTTACCTTTTGGCTCTTCATATGTAGAAGGGTCTTCATCTTCCTTTATCATATAAGCATAATCTTTGGTAGTCAAAAAAGAAGTGTCATAGCTATACCTTGTAGGTTGCCATTTATGTCTTGTTGACCTTCTAAGTTCTCCACTTCTTGAGGTTTCTGGTTCATCACATTCTAGATCAAACCTTGGCACTTCTTCAACTTCAACCTGTACTTCATTGTTCTCCTCTTCATCAAAAATCTGAACTTTTGATTTACCTTTCTTTTGAATCACAACTTCTTCATCACCTGCATTTATATTGATTGTACCTGCATACCAAGTACCTTGCTCATCAAATGTAACATCTTTAGACACTAGGAATTGTTTTGTGGATGGACTCCAAAACCTATATCCCATCTGCTTATCATCATATCCAATGAACACATATTTTTCAGCTTTAGGTTCCAATTTATGCCTCAATTGTGATGGCACATATGCATATGCCAAACATCCAAATATTTTGCAATGATGTAGAGTAGGTCTCTTACCCCACCATGCCTCATATGGTGTCATACCTTACAAAGCTCTACATGGTAATCTATTGACCAAATAATTAGCTGTGTTTACAGCCTCAGCCCACAAGTAATTTGGGCAATTTTTCTCCTTCATCATGGATCTTGCAAACTCAATAAGAGTCCTATTTCTCCTTTCTGCTACACCATTTTGTTGAGGAGAGTACCTGCAAGTAATTTCCCTTTTTATACCTGCATTCCACAAGTAATCATTGAACTCATTAGAAAAATACTCTCCCCCTCCATCTGACCTTAGTCTCTTCAACTTATGACCTGTAATTCTCTCTGCATACACATGATAATGTTTGAATGTATTGAATACCTTTGACTTATCTTTGATCACATAGATAGTGATCCATCTGGTAGCATCATCAACATAAATCACATAATACCTTGAACCATTGATACTGAAATCCTTTGATGGTCCCCACACATCTGTGTGTACCAATTCAAGCTTCTCTGAATACATAAAACCATGCTTGGAATAAGATTTCTTATGGGCCTTACCTAATTGACATGCCTCACATCTGTATGTCATATGTTGTCCTGCAACATTGGGCAATCCAAGCACTGAACCATTGTTAATCATATCTTTGATACCTCTTTCATTGAAATGTCCAGGCCTCTTGTGCCAAAGATATAACTCAGAGATCTTATGTCCTCCATAAGTGAACAAGGCATGAACAACATTGCCTTGAATCTTCAATGTGAAAGGTCTTCCTTCTTTCTTCCCTGAAACAATTTGTTTATACCCATTGCTAGGGTCTTCCACAAACACTCCTTCATTAGTGAACCTAACTTCATAACCTTTTTCAACAATTTGGCCTACACTAATCAGATTCTTAGGAATTGTAGGAACATACAAAACCTTAATCAAAAGAGTACTTCCATCCTTGGCCTTCACTGATCCAATTGACTTCACATTGTGTTTTGTATTGTCACCTGTTTGAACGACATGATTAGTTACCTTACTATCCAAATCAGTCATCAAAGCTATGTTGCTACTCAGGTGATTACTACACCCTGAGTCAATGTAGAAGACTCTTTGGTCTTCACTTTGTCTTTCACAAGTTGCATTCATTATTAATGTTGAATCCTCCTTTTGATCTGAAGCATAATTGTAGTAGGTATTGTTGTATTGTTGACTTTGGAATCCTCTACCTGCATTTCTTCCAAAGTAACCTCTACTACCTCTACCTCTGAAATTACCTCTTTGACTTCTGCCACATCTTCCTCTTGAATTAAAATTCTGATTATATCCACCATTATTCTGAGTATTATGCCAACAATCATTAGCTAAGTGATTTGTCTTACCACAAATCCAACAAGCTTTAACTCCAGCTTTATTACTCCTGCCTCTTCCTCTACCTTTGCCACCTCCTCTTCCTCTTAGGAAGTTAGCTTGGCTAGTTGTACCTTCATCTTCATTTGCTTGTTGCTTTCCTTTGATATTCTTCTTCTTATCCTTCGAATACATTGCATGACCTATACTTTTATCACTTTCTCCTTTGACATCCTGCTCAAAGGTTAACATATGTCCTAGCAACTGATTTAAATCAGGAGTGAAATGATCAAGTGATAATTCAGTAGAAAAAATGAATGGCTTCCATTTTTCATCACCTCTCAAACCTGTAAGGATTTGCCTTACCAATTTATCCTCCTCAATGTCTTCATCAACTGCTCCTAATGCATCTGCAATGTCCTTCATTCTTGTTACATAATCTGAGATGGATTGAGAGGCCTTCTTCTTGAAAGTGGTAAATTCTGCCCACAAGGATGCCTTCCTTGAATTTGTGGTGTTTTGGAAATGCTCCTCCAAAGAAGTCCATATATCACTTGCACTTTCAAGACCTCTAATGTGAGGTAGCAAGTAGTCATTAACTGCCATATAGATAATGCTCCTGGCTTGAGCATCTCTCTTCATCCAATTCTTCAAATCTGATAATTCTTCCCTAGTTGGAACACTAGGATCTCTGAACTGAGGCTTTTCTTCTTCACCTGTAATATAAGCTATCAAGTCTTTGCTCATAAGATGAGCTTCCATTCTCATTGACCATGCTGGATAGTTCTCTCTATCCAATTTCTCTATCTGAAGAGAATCTCCCATCCTTTCTTCACCTGTATATTGAATTCTTCAAACTTTATGAGTAATAGATGTACCTTTACTTCGAATAATGTTCCTTTTGTCTTCCTTGATGTCGTATGGCCTCCTTCTCAAGCTTTTCTCTTAAGCTTTCACCTTTTGAACCTTCAGATGTTGAATTCTTTATGACTATAGCAGTCGGGATCCTCCTTTCTTCAATTTTGATGTTTCCTACTCTGATACCACTGATGGAGAGCGTTAATCTCCAAAAGAACAAGCTACACTTGAATTTAGAACACCTCTATATCAAGAGTAACTCAAAACCATAACCAATTTGGAGGATGAATGATCAATTATAAAGAGTTTGGTTAAACTGTGAAGAAGATGATTCTACAGAAAGTCTGCTGCACATATCTCTCTCATTGACTTATCAAATGTGTAAAGTTTTTATGAAACTTTGCACAACCTGTTGTCTATAGTTTCTGCACCTCCTCCATGTTAAATCATTCCAAAAGACTCAGTAGAGCGTGAGAAATGGACTTAAAAAGTCACCTATGTAAAAAATTGTTCTTTTGAGAAGGCGATTTAGACACTTGTAACTTCTAACACTTGGTTCTCTCAATCTAGAACCCATTTATGCAAATGCTTTTAGCCATAGATAGCTTACCTTCGAACTTAGATTTTGACTCCTCATTCATGCAAAACTTTAACCTGTGCAGTGAGAAATGATCAAATCTTTGACCATCGAGAATGCGTCTGTTTTAGAAAACAGTGAACACTTCTTCACATATGAATGTTCCTACTCATAATTTTCACAGCCTGTTTACAATTAGGCTCTCAAACTTTAACCATAGACTCATTAACTATGGACTTAGAATTCTACAAAAGGATTCTTGAAGTGATCAAGCACAGAAGGAGAATGCACAGAAACATCGGGCACAATTTTTCTTCCATTACTAGAAAACTTTACATCTAGATGAGAGAGCTAATCTTCACACTTCTCAAGTGTCTAATCACTTCTAATTCTTCTGAATTCTTGTATTCTACACTCTCTCATATTTGCCCCGACATTTTTCCTTGTATATATAGGCATATTTACAAACTCATGACTATACAAAAGTATAAGTGAACTATCTCTGAATTAATGTACATATGTGTACACATCTTCATCTTTTGGATATGCACTTCCTTCATGCTTCATAACTTGATCTTTTCTTCAGTCCTTGGCTTCAATTCTTCATCAAAACATCAATTGTTGATTGCCTTGCACCAATATATATATATATATATATATATATATATATATATATATATATATATATATATATATATATATATATATATATATGTGTGTGTGTGTGTGTGTGTGTGTGTGTGTGTGTGTGTATGTATGTATGTATGTATGTGTGTATGTATGTAAGTATGTATGTATGTATGTATGTATGTATGTGTGTATGTATGTAAGTATCTATCTATCTATATATCTACAATACAACATATGAGTCTTATACAAGCCCTTATACTAGCATAAATACACGGGGGCAGTTTAGGTATGGTCCTGATATAAGTGTCGGTATAAGCATTAGTACAATCACATTGGTATAAGGATCCATATGGATAATGGTATAAGCATCGGTATGGGTGCTAGTATAAGCGTCCGTATGTAACCACTACTATTGTTATAAGGTTTGGTATAAATATCGATATATTTTCTTTCGTGGACATTCCGATGTTTACCTGCAAACTCATGGTATAAGCATCAGTGTCAAGATTGCTGGTATAAGCATTGGTATATGTCCTTTGGAAAAATCATTGATATAAGCATCGATAGGGCCCTAGGCTACGAACGTTAATACCGGCACCTACAATGATGACCATAGTTGCAAAATATTTTTTGGGGAGAGTGTGTTGTCTCTTGTAATAGTAACATGACAATGCTATTGTTTAGCAAATGACAATAGATTCTACCCAAAAAGAAATGAGTGCATGTGAGATGTATTCTAGTGGTTGCCCATTTAGGGTTTAGATTATTGGCAACCAAAACAAGATGTGACAAAGCAAAACACATTGTCAAACATAAGAGAGCCATGAACCATGTACAAAAGAGATATTTTATAATTGAACCATGTATAAAAGAGGCATTCTATAAATGAACCAAGTACAAAAGTGTGGCAAACCATTGCCATATATGTGCCAAATACAAAATGTGGCAAGCCACTACCATATATAAACTAACAACAAAATTATTGTGCACCAGTGCCATATATGAGAGAAATAGAAAAGTGTGGCACACCACTTCCATACACATGCCCAAAGGGATCAGAACATATATATCTATAGTTGAGCAACAAAGCACATTCATGAAATGAGACAAATTGAAACGATATTTATAAACAAAAACCAAAAAAACATTAAACCAATTTTAGAATCTCACCTCATCATAGATTCTCCCATGAAATGACCACCCAAGTCATCCAACGGCACAAACATCTAGGGCAATATCCATAAGCATCCTCTGCTCGGGTCGAAAGATGATCCACTTCCTACTCCTACAACAAATATGCAAAACATAAGATAAAAAGACATGACGTGCTTAATAGAAGAAAATTCAATCATCAAAATGATACTTACAAGTTGGTGATGCATAGTGCCATACCTACCACTACCCAAATGTGATGTTCTGATCATATCTAGATGTGTGACTGCCGCATCTCGCTCATGACGATACCGGTTAGGAGTCTTTTAGTGCTCATCGAGAATCATCTCCCACTCCTCAATATCTAGCCATATAGGCTTTGGTAAGCCTCCTTTGGGTGCCCATGTGCTAGCTGGTGCTCATGATAGATTGCCTCTATAATATATATTTTGTGATCCTTTTCCTATTTACTCCATTTCACCATGATAGGGTGTCCAAACTGTATTGAGCACAACTCTCATATGCACTGATGCATGGCCTTTCTTGTTGCATCCGTCACTAAAGCTCTGTCATACATATGGTACACCTTGGAGTCATCATGGTCATAAGCACCCCAAGGTGTACATGGTATACATGGTGTACTATGTGGCATACCTACATCTGAGGTAGTTGATTTAGGAGTTATTGTAGGTGACACAACATCAATCGCACTACATCCACAACATCCACTTCGTGGAGAACCACTCGTAGACTAACCTCCAGAATGTGATCTAGACTAATGGGGTCAGCAAGCACTTATACCGTGCTATGGTATTGAATGCTTTTGCATACATCGATTACTAGGGCCACTAGCGAATGCCTGAGAAGACGGTCATGATTGAGTCATAAAGCCAAGAGTTTCATTAGTGGGAGTAGTCTAGCTAAAGATTGCCACCGACAAGAGTAGTCCCATCAAAGGAAGTGATGTCGGTGGGAGAGCTACCAATGGGAGTGACGCTTGTGGGAGTGCCACCATGAGGGATCGAATATTGTGATGTGATCGCCATATAAGTGGGAGGTACCTAAGATATAAACTCTAAAAATTACTCCTCTGTCATGGAATGCAGAGTGAAGAGTGGACTATCTCCCATTGTGCTCTACCCCTCTGCCATGTTGCCCTCTAGAGGTGCTCTTTAATGAAAAAATCCTTTTAATTTCTTCATGAACTGTTGTAAGAAGAACATCCATCAACTCTGGACAGTTCCTGCTATTGCAACTTCACCAACCACATGAACCAATAAATGAAGCTAAATTTTAAGAATACTTGTGGGAAAGTACTTATGAACCATATAGAGAGCCTCTATAGCAATGATTTTGGTACTCTCTATGCTATCTCTCCTTATCTCTTTAGAAGAGATCCACCAAAAGATAATCTTTCACAACTACAATCTCCTACATTCTTGAAAATATGCATTGGATCCACCAAATGATTGATCGATAACTCACTACAATAAGGGAGATCGTAAAAGATCGACAACTGTTTCACGCCGATGAATGGTGTGCTTGCATCCCATAATTGCTTCCAATCGCTTGCTTTCATTTTTCATTGCACTTTTTGTCCAATTTTCCCTTCAGATAAGACATGTCCATCAGGTAGATATCTATGATGTCCTTCATAGAGAGTTTTTTGAAGTGCTTTAGAGTAATGTGCTTCAATTCATGGCCAACATAGGCAACAAACATTGTAACCCAAAATTGATAAACCTAAAATTTCACCATAAGTGGGCCAGCCATGCATCATCCACATGATTATATCTTGCACTTGCACATCTCATCTTGTTAAAGGTTAAGAAATGTCGCAAACAATAATCCCATCCCATAACTTTTGTAGCTCTTCCACAAGTGATGTAAGGAATACATCTATGTTTTTGACCTTATGCTTACCTGGCACAAAAAGAGCTAATAATAAACATCCCTTTTTTTGTGGCTAGCCATGGTGGGATGTTATAGTTGACCAAACGTACAAGCCATGTGCTTCATGAGGAGCAACATAAACCAAACAGATTTACACCATCCATAGCTAGGCCTATATGTATACTCTGAGCCTCTTTAGCAAACTTTGGCCACTTACTATCTATGTGTTTCCAAGCATCGGAATCAGTAGGCACTCGCATCACACCATCTGTAGATCTTATGTTTACATGCCATGACATTAATTGAGCTATTGATTTGCATCTAAACATGCTCTTGATTCTTAGAATGATACGAAAGTGGTGAAGAACCTTTGTGGGGACTCTTTTTCCCACAAATTCTTGTCTAAACCTTTTCGCTCCACACTTTGGAAATATGTGAAGGTGCTCATAATGGTCACGAAAGAGAACACAATCACCACAAGGAATACAGGCGCATAGTGACGGTTAACGTCACACAATTTTGTTGATATAAAATTACATAAAGCATCACAAAAAGCATCAAGCATGGAACGTCGATTAAACGATGAGAAATGTGACGTTTTTATCAACATGTGGCATGACGGGAGATGCGATGCTCACATTGAGCATCGCTAAAGCAACGATTTAAAAAAGTGTCACATAAGCGACACTAATATGCATCACATAAGCGATGGTAATTAACGTTGCTTATGTGATGCTAAATGAATGGGCCTTTACAACACCTTCACATCGCTTACATGATGGCCTTTTTATGAAAAAAATTAAAACATTGGAGGCTCTTTGATCTGCATCTTCATGCATCCGATCGAAGAGCTCTCCAACGTTTGCAATTGTGCTACACTTATGAGCTAAAACAATCGCTTGCAGAATTGTTGTTTTGTCTAATCTCTATCTTATTGGCTCTATCTGTCTATGTTTCTCTCTTTCTACCTCTTTCTCTCTTTGAATTATCTCTCTCTCTCTCTCTCTCTCTCTCTCTCTCTCTATTGCAAGTTATTCAAGAAGCTAACCAAGCAAGAAATATGGCTAACTATGGTAAGTACACTTTCCATTCTTTGTATATCATTTGAATTGTGTTAATTTCATTAGTTAGCATACTCACACTTATTGATATGCACATATACACTTATACATGATGAAGATGCACCTTCACACATATACACATGCAAATACACACACATACATGTGCACATACACTTACGCATACACACACATACACATGCATATGCATAACCATTTCTACAGCCACATAAAAAGACTTGCATGCAATACATTATTGCATATATACATACACATACACACATTAAAATATACTTAAATACATGTATATGCACATCCACATGCATGCACATGGATGCAAATGGAAATGCATCCACATGCACATGCATGTTTCATACATATACACATGCAATTACATACACTTGTATATGTTTATACACATACACATACATATGCATGTATATATACACACACATACACATATATACACATATATATGCACATACATACACACACATATACACATACACACACACATGCACATACATACATATACACATATACATGCACATACACACATATACACATACACTTACACATATACACATACACTTACACATATACATGGACATACATATACACACACATACACATGCACGTGCACATGCACATACACATATACACACATATACACACATATACACACATATACACTTACACATGAACATGCACATATAGATACATACACATATACACTTACACATTCACATGCACATGCACATACATGCATATACACATATACATATGTACATACATTCATATACACACGCATATTACACACATATACATGCACATACATACACACACATTACACATATACATGCACATACATACATACATATACACACATACACATGCACATGCACATACACATACATATGCATATACACTTACACATGCACATGCAAATAAAAGCATATACACATACATGTGCACATACATACATGCACATATATACATAGATACATACCTATACATGCATATAGACACACTTACACATATAGATATATACCTACATGTGCAATATATATACATTTTATATACACACAAGCATAGATAAATATGAATGAATTACATAATTAAAGTTATAAAACACATGCTTAATATAAACAATAATAAATATCAATGTAAATACATATACAATGTCATAATGAAGAATCCTAATCATCATCATCATCATCGTCATCAGCAACATCATCATGATCATCCTCATCCTCATCATCATCATCATCATCCGCATGATCTGGTGTATCTATGTGAGCTCCCTGTGACGATCGAGATAGTCCCTCCTATCTCTGTCTCTCCACCTCATCCATATCTGCCTCTCCATAATACTACTATATTACATATAACAAACATAAATAAGTAAAACAATTAAAACATCCATAAAAATAAAATAATTATATAAAATTTAACAATACTCACAAATGCATCCGGATGATCTCGCATATACTCCTTCAAACGCGATATCCAAAATGTGTAGCATACTCGATCTCATGTTTCGTAGGATATCGACGATAATCCTTTTGCTGCATTAAAACAAATAAAAAAGATTAGTTTCTTCTATTTTAACTAGATTAAAAAATATACTCACAATAACACATATACTTACAAATGTAGCTACAAAACCATGATGATCCATTTGGCCTAGGTGCGATGTGTGGCCCGACTCAACTCTCTTCTTTGGAGCAGCCTGTTAATTTAAAGAAAAAAGAAATACATAAATTAAATGTAAAACATTAATAAAATATATGAGAATTATAAATATAAACTATTAATTTGTATACCTTCTGTTGAGGAAATGACTCCTGAAGACATAGCCGTATATGAAAAAACTGCCACATCTCAGGTGATATGTTAGGTCACCTTTTATTTTTTTTCCACCATAAAATAGCTCCTATTATTTTAATCTCAAACAGAAAAAAGAATCAGAATACATACACATATATACACACACATACACATACACATACCCACATACACATATACATGCAAACATATACACATACATATATGCATACAAATACACATATACATACATATAACATAAACACACATATACATATCCACATATATACATACACACATACACATGCATGCATATACACTCATTCATACAAAATACATGCATTTATCCCACAATAATGTGTATTTGTGTGTATGTGAATATGTGTATATGTGTAAATGTGTATATGTGAATATGTGTGTATCTGTAAATATATATATATGTGAATATTTATGTAAGAAAATAAACAGATTGTTAATATCAAATACCATTATTTCTAGATTCTGATCAATTCGATGGAACTCCACCACTGTCTCCTAATCGTGCAAGGACTATATATTGTAAGTATATCAAACTTTTAATTTTAAATATATTTGATAGATACATAACTGATAATTTTTTTTGTTTCCTGTTATAATCAAATTCTGATTTATCAGAGGTCACTCCACCACCTCCTATCCATGCAATGACTTCACATGTGTCCTCTGATAGGGATTATGATGAATTTTACTATCAAGAGCATATTATATGTTGGTGCAACTATTGCTATGGCACATATCGAAGACCACGATTGGAATGTATTGAATATGAGGCAGAGTATGGTACTTTTGAGCATGCACCACCACCTGGTCAACGTGATAATGCTTGGGTATGTTCTTTTTCTATAAATTAATGTCATTATTTTATTTAAAAACCATATACAAAATCAAATTATTGTTGATATACAGGAATACTTGTTGGATGATGATGATGATGATGATGATAATAATTCTCATGATCATAATGTTAATATACCTCGTACACATCATGGACTTGATGTTCATCAATTACAAGCAAAGGTTTCTAGAAATCCTCTACCTCCTGGTTTAGAGACTGAAACCACTGGAGATTATCCATTGCCAGCTCATGATTGTTCTCTACTACAAACATATGATAGAAGAAGATATGGAAGATGGAATAGAGGACAAATTCCTTTAGATGGAGAGGCTTTTAACTTTTGGGGTAATCACTATATGTATTCTCCATCCACTATTACTAACGTTGGTCATGGTCTCAGAGCTTACACACATGGAAATATAGCAGGTTTAATAAATAGTAGTCGAGGGTTACATAATAGTTCAAGGACTAATTGCACATTTGAGGAGCGTGAAAATATTCATGAATCACCATAGATGAGTAGAGATGGATGAAGATACATAGTTGTCAATGCTATTACTGCATTACATGCTGGTGATGAATTATTAGTGAATTATGGATTGTGTATACCTCCAAGAGCACCTTTTAGCTAGAGAGAGTGGAAATTTTCTATCCATATTTAATAACTTATATATTTAATTTTATGTTTAAAGTTTACTTTTTATTCATTTAAGGAATATTAATGATTTTTATTCATGTGTGTAGATTCCAACGTATGATGTTGATGATATTCTTCCACACCATTCGCAATTGCCAGTGAGACCTCATTTATTAGAAGCTTCTATGAGGAGGCTGCACAAACGTGATCTTGTGGAATATGCAAGGTTGAAAGACCTATATTCAAAAGAAGATAACATACAAGATTTGTGCGATAATGAGCAAGATGATAGCATTTGTAGATTTTATTGAGAACTGGTATCAAAATGACAGTGAGAGCATTGATATTTCAAAAAATGATAAATATCTTCGAGATGAATGTCTAAAGCATGTATATGAAGGAAGTTGTTTGACATGACTAAGTGCGAGCTTACTTATTCCCAATCTTCAAAATCATTTTGGATGGAGTAATGTATCTGTTTCGACACTATTGAGGTGTAAAATTTTAATTTTCTATATATATATATATATATATATATATATATATATATATATATATATATATATATATATATATATATATATATATATATATATATATATATATATATATATATATATATATATACATATAAATACATGCATACATAGACATACACATATCTATACATGAATGTATACACACATATAAACATACACACACATACACATGTTATGAGAGTAAAGTGAAATTATACATACCTGTATCGAATGAAGATGTTTTATTTGCCCAACCTTTAGAATCTTCCTAGCACATCTGCTTCTCCTATTCAGTGGACCTAATACATGTGCTACTAACTCTTTTATGAACTTTGCATACAAATATTAAGTATGAGGAGAAGTAAATTTACCTCAAAGATTTTGAAGTATGGAAGAATCATTTTAAAGGATGGGCAGACACAAAGTATCCATTCAGTGCAGGTTTTTTGTTTTTAGCTTAGCTACGGTAAGAACAAGAACTTGCATTGAATGAACACTTTATGTCCACCCATCCTTTAAAACTATTCATCCATCTTTCGAAATCGTCGAGAGAAATTTTCTTTTCTTATTTTCCAAATGACCTAATACCTCCTTAGTTAAATGATACTTAATCCTTGTAAACAAATATGTAAGTCTTAGTTAGCAAGGTAGGTAATAGATTGACTATAAAATGGGAGACAGCCAAATGATTCAGTGGTCTAGATATGAAAGTCTTCAAACCACAATAAACAAAAAAATAATGAAATCAAATATACACAGTACACATGCATACATACATGTACATACATACATACACATTCATACATACATACATACACATATATACAAACATACACATACATATCTGCATACACATATGCATACGTATATATACATACATATACACATATAAAACACATATACACACATACATACATATACACATACGCATACGTATACGCATACACATGCATATACACATCCACATACACATACACATAAGCATACACATCTATAAAATTATATGCATATATATATATATATTTTTTTCTAATTTATTTATTTATTTATTTATTTATTTTTATTAATATGTCTTTTTTTCATGAACTTATAGGTTATTATCTGAAAAGTTTTTACCAAGTCAGAATATTCTTCCTACCTCACATGATGAAATGAAGAAGATAATCAATAATCTTAGTATAGATTATCAATGTATACATGCATGTCCTAACGATTGTATTTTATATGGAGGTGAATATGCAGACTCTTTGACATGTCCAAAATGTCAATCTCCTCGATATAAGGACGTAGAAGGTAAAATCCCAAAAAAGGTATTGAGACATTTTCCATTGGCTCGATGTATTAGAAATATGTTTCAAAACCCCAAATTATCAAATCTTTTGACATGGGGACATGATCATTAAAGTACTTATGTAATAATCAAAATTCCTCATGATAGTGTTGCATTTCAGCATATTGATTCTACAAGGCCTGATTTTGCCAAGTTGCATTAGATGGGGTTAATTCATTCACCATGAAATCTAGTAAATGGTCAATATGGCCAATGGTAGTCATAAACTACAATCTTCCGCCATATCTTAGCATTAAAAAGGAACATTTAATGCTTTCACTTTTAATCCCAAGAAAAAGACAAGTTAAAGATATGACTATATAACTTGCTCCTCTCATTGACGATCTCCAAGAGTTATGGAGAGGTATTAATGTCATTGATTTATGGAAAAGCATCAATGAAAGATATATTACGGTTCGTGGTATTGTGGCTTGGACTATTCATGATTTTCCAAGATATGGTGTTTGTTCAGGCATTGATGTAATTTTTTTATTCAATATGCAAACAAATAAAATTATATTTTTATCATTTTCATGATGCAGGAATATCTACTAAGGCTTATAAAGCTTGTCCATATTGTGATGATTGGTTGAGATCAATCTATAGTAAGAATCTCAACAAAAATTTGTATCTTTGACATCAACAATTCTTGCTTGATGATCGTCCATTAAGATCTAAAAGAGAAGCGATACATTTTAATGGAAAGCTTGAAACATGTCAGTGTCCAAAACCTATGACGCCTAGGAATAGGTATAAAAAATGGAAAGATGGATCTCTGATAGATCCAAAATCAGAAATCTTCAGTGATGATGAAGATAATGAGTATGTGAAGAGAGGTAAAGGAAACTTGGCAATCGCAGAGCAGATATCAATATGGTATTCTTTGGAGTATTGGAAAGAGTTAAAAGTATGTCATCTTCTTGATCCTATGCATATATTCAAGAATATTGGTTATTCATTATGGCAGCATCTTCTTGGACTAAAAGATACCATAGCATCAAGGAATGATTTGAAGGATCAAAACTCAAAACCAAACTTATGGCGAGTTTTTGATAGACATCGATAGGAAATGACTTATGCACCTGCTCCTTGGGTGCTTACAACAAAAGAGATACAGACTATCAACAATAGGATTCAATTGATTCAGACTCCTTTAGGATATGGAGCATCTTTCCAAAACATGTCTACTATGTATGTGTATGTGAGTATGTGTGTGTGTGTGTGTGTGTCTATGTGTGTAACTGCATGCGTGTATGTGTGTGTAAAAATGTGCATGTATGTGTGTGTATGTATAAATGTGCATGTATGTGTATATGTGTGTAAATGTGCATGTATGATGTATATGTGGTGTGTGTATGCATTTATTTGTACCTCTAGTCCCACTCTTTTCTCTCTCTCACTCATATACACACATACATACATAAACACACATACTCATATCCACATATATATACATAAAAGCAATGTGTATCGTGCATTACCACGATGATGAGCCATAAGTGTTTGCATCTCTTTTAGACACCACTTATGTGACCATCCTATCCCAAACTCTGTCTCAAGTGAACTAAGTACATATTTTTCATCCCTCTTATCATGGTCACTACAAAAATAAAAAAATCATGTAAATAAAACATAAAATATTTATTTCAATTTATATGTAAAATTTATACTTAATTCCAATGCAAGTGGACAAGGCGCAGATAAGAGTCACATAATGCTTGCATTCTTCTATTGAACTCCAATCCATTCCCTATATACACTATATTCCCCTCAAGCTCTATATCACACTCTACCCTAAGGTGCCTATGCATGTCCTCATAGGCACCTGTGCTCTGTTGTCATGATCTGGAGGTGGTATAGGTGTCTTGAAAATAGATACATAACAAATATGTGTTATAATATCATTAAAATAAATTATGGAAAAAAACATACCTATAAAAAACATATAATAAAAATATGTGTTATAATATCATTAAAATAAATTATGAAAAAAAACATACCTATGAGCAGATAATTGTCTGTCTGCATGTGGGGCCATAGAAGAGCCCTCCTCTGAGCGTTGGGTAAGCATCTGGATCATAAAATCCGGCTCATCATCAAGCATCTCTAAGTACTCATGCATGATGATCCCTAAAGTATCAAGCAGAACTCTTTCTCTCATAAGACTTTTTATGAGAGTGAATTTTTCCTTTCTCTCTCTACTAGGATCCATAATACTTGTACATATAAAACAAAATGGGTTAGAAATCAATATATGTATGTGTACATATGTATGTGTGTATATGTGTATGTAGGTGTATATGTGAGTGTGTGTATGCATGTAAGCATGTATGTATGCATATGCATGTGCATTATGTATGCAAATGTATGCATGTGTGTGTATGTGTGTGTATGTGTGTGTATGCATGTAAGTATGTATGTATGCATATGCATATGCATTATGTATGCATATGTTATGTATGTGTATGTGTATGTGTATGTGTATGTGTATGTGTATGTGTATGTGTATGTGTATGTGTATGTGTATGTGTATGTGTATGTGTATGTGTATGTGTATGTGTATGTGTATGTGTATGTGTATGTGTATGTGTATGTGTATGTGTATGTGTATGTGTATGTGTATGTGTATGTGTATGTGTATGTGTATGTGTATGTGTATGTGTATGTGTATGTGTATGTGTATGTGTATGTGTATGTGTATGTGTATGTGTATGTGTATGTGTATGTGTATGTGTATGTGTATGTGTATGTGTATGTGTATGTGTATGTGTATGTGTATGTGTATGTGTATGTGTATGTGTATGTGTATGTGTATGTGTATGTGTATGTGTATGTGTATGTGTATGTGTATGTGTATGTGTATGTGTATGTGTATGTGTATGTGTATGTGTATGTGTATGTGTATGTGTATGTGTATGTGTATGTGTATGTGTATGTGTATGTGTATGTGTATGTGTATGTGTATGTGTATGTGTATGTGTATGTGTATGTGTATGTGTATGTGTATGTGTATGTGTATGTGTATGTGTATGTGTATGTGTATGTGTATGTGTATGTGTATGTGTATGTGTATGTGTATGTGTATGTGTATGTGTCTCTATGTGTGTGCATGCATATATGTGTGTGTATGTCTCTATGTGTGTGTCTATGCATATATGTGTGTGTATGTGTCCATGTGTGTGTATGTGTGTATGTGTGTATGTGTGTATGTGTGTATGTGTGTATGTGTGTATGTGTGTATGTGTGTATGTGTGTATGTGTGTATGTGTGTATGTGTGTATGTGTGTATGTGTGTATGTGTGTATGTGTGTATGTGTGTGTCTCTCTATGTGTCTGTGTGTGTGTGTCAATGTGTGTGTCTATGTGTGTATATACATGTGTATCTATATATATGTGTCTATATGCATGTGTATGTATGTGTGTAAATGTGTGTGGATGTGTGTGTGTAAGTGTGTATGTGTCTATGTGTGTGTGTATATGTGTGTGCCTATGTGTGTATATATGTGCGTATTTGTATATATGTGTCTATATGCATGTGTATGTGTGTGTGTAAATGTGTGTGGATGTGTGTATGTGTGTGTGTAAGTGTGTATGTGTTTATGTGTTTATGTGTTTATGTGTGTATGTGTGTATGTGTCTATGTATATATGTGTGTGTGTGTGTGTGTAAGTGTGTATGTTTCTATGTGTGTATGTGTGTGTGTCTATGTGTGTAAGTGTGTGTGTGTATCTATGTGTGTATGTCTATGTGTATGCATGTGTAAGCGTGTCTGTGTATGTGTGTAAATGTGTGTGTGTGTCTATCTGTGTATGTGTGTGTGTCTATCTGTGTATGTGTGTGTGTGTGTCTATGTGTGTAAGTGTGTGTGTGTGTGTGTCTATGTGTGTATGTGTGTATGTCTATGTGTATGCATGTGTATGTGTGTGTAAATCTATGTGTATATGTGTGTGTATGTGTGTATGTGTGTATATGTGTGTATGTGTCTATGTGTGTATGTGTCTATGTGTGTGTATGTGTCTATGTGTGTGTATGCATGTAAGCATGTATCTATGCATATGCATGTGCATTATGTATGCATATGTATGCATGTGTGTATATGTGTGTATGCATGAAATTATGTATGTATGCATGAAATTATGTATGTATGCATACGTATGAATGTATATGCATGTATGTGTATGTCTCTCTATGTGTGTGTATGCATATATATATGTGTCTATGTGTATGTGTGCGTGTATGTGTGTGTGTCTATATGTGTGTGTCTATGCGTGTGTGTGTGTGTCTATGTGTGTATGTGTATGTGTATGTGTGTGTATGTGTGTGTATGCATGTAAGCATGTATGTATGCATATGCATGTGCATTATGTATGCAAATGTATGCATGTGTGTATGTGTGTATGCATGTAAGTATGTATGTATGCATATGCATATGCATTATGTATGCATATGCATATGCATTATGTATGCATATGTATACATGTATGTGTATGTGTGTGTATGTCTCTCTACGTGTGTGTGTGTGTGTATGCATTGTATGCATGTATGTGTATGTGTGTGTATGTATCTCTACGTGTGAGTGTGTGTGTGTATGTGCATATATGTGTTTGTATGTGTGTATGTATGTGTGTATGTGTGTATGTGTGTATGTGTGTATGTGTGTGTATTGTTGAAAATCAAGTCTCAATCATGCAAAAAGGCTCAACCACAAGTTTTTCAAGTGGACCAATCAAAAAGGAGGACCCAAAGTCGTGGAATAAAGTTAGAAGCTCCACCAAAATCAATCAAATTCAAAACGCATAAAATCAGCCACCAAAAAGTGCACCTAAACTGATTGGTGGGTGGTTAGCTAGATTCTAGGAAACGTAAAAGTCTATATAAGCATCATCCCCCCTTTGTTTCTTGAGTTGTATGCATTCCACAAGTTTCCCACTTAGTTTAGTGAAGTCATAAACTCCAGCAAGCATCCCCCTTGCTTGCTTACCTCATTTTCTCATGGTTTTGCTCCACTCTATCTAGAGATGTAGTTAGGCTTTTCCAAATCTGATTGTACCAGATTGCAGAGCATTATTTTCTCTCTCATTGTACTCATTTTCATTGATTTCAACATTCGTTTGGTCTCTCATATTGTTCCCTGAATTTTCCAAAGTTTCAAGTTATTTGTCTGAGTGAGTTGTGAGAAATTGCCAACTTTGTGAAGGTATATCTCTCCACATAGTTAGAGAGTGTTGCAAACAGGTAGCTTGTTTTGCAGAGGGTGGTTCTCCCAAGTGGAATATCCATTTGGGATCATTTAAAGCATGTTAGGTATATCGTATATTCTACTACAAGTCTAAAAATTTTCATTTTAATTCTCTGTACTAGTGCAGAGAAAACTTCAGAACAGTGAGCTTATATCATTGCTTGTGGACCTAGTGGAGGGCAGCCATCTTCCATTTTTGCATTGGGGTGTTAGAATCATCCCCCATCAGTGGTATCAGAGCCATTTTGGAGGCTTAGAGACATCAGTGGCATCATATTGAAGACTTGAAGGGATCAAGACAACTCGTGGAAGCACAAGGAGGACTCATCAAAGCAAGAAGACATCAAAAGGGGGCTACATCGATCGAGATCTCAACTAGTCGAAGGTTAGCAAGGGAGAAGCTATCAAAAGGTAATATCCACACCTTCTAAAGAATACAAACACTTGAGGAGAAGCTAGAGGAGCATCGTAGAGCTCAGTATGGCTGAGTATAATGCACAAATAGAGAAGTTAGAGAAAGGCAATCATCAACCATGGAAATTTAGAGTTAGCAACTACCTTATGGGCAAAGGATTGTGGGGATTAGTGAGCGGCACAGAGCCAATGCCTCATGTACATGATCCACCACTTCAAGGGCAGGTCAAGGCACTTAATGAATGGATAGAAAGGGACAGGAGAGTCATATTCATTCTATCTCAACACATAACAAGTAGCATGATAGGGCATATACAACACTTGGACACATCCAAGAAGGTTTGGGAGACCTTGGAGAGATTGTACTCTTCATCAACCAAGGCAAGGAAGATTCACCTCAAGAATGAGCTGAATAATCTTAGGAAATCACCAAGTACTAACATAAATGAGTACATTTTAAAGGTTAAGGAACTTGCAGATGCTTAAGGCTCAATTGGGAGCCCAATCAAAGATGATGATCTTGTTGCACACACTCTCAATGGAGTGAGAGAGGATGAAAGGTGGAACACATTCACCACATCAGTTTATGTGAGGGATTCCCTACCAGAATTTGATCAATTAGTCACATTGATGGTGACCGAGGAGATGAACCAAGGAGGTTCACAATCAAAGGGTAGCCAAGCCCAAGTTTTCTATGCAGGTAGAGGCAAAGGCAAAAGAGGTGGACAAAATTCCCAAGGCAGAGGGAGAGGAAGGTCAAGCTCAAGCTCAAGCAACCAAGAAGGCTCCAACCAAAGCTATGGATCAAGAGGAAGAGGAAGTAGTAGAGGAAGAGGAGGAAGATCACATGGAAGAGAAGCATCCAATGGAGAATGCTACAATTGTGGAAAATCGGGCCATTATGCAAGAGATTGTTGGTCGAAAGGAGGAGGCAATCAAGGATACAAAAGAAACCAAGGTAATTATGCGTAGCTCATGCATATCTTGGTTGAGAAAGAAGCAACCTACTGTGGCCACTTCCAGTTGTGAGGCTAAGTATAGGGCAGCTTTCACAACGATTGTTGAGTCTGTGTGGCTCAAATGCCTTATGGCTGATTTGGGTGTTGGTGTGTCTTCTGCCACCACCATCTTCACTAACAGTCAAAGCGCATTAGCAGTTGCGAGGAACCCTATGTTCCATGCTCGCACTAAGCACATTGAGGTGCATTATCATTATGTTAGGGAGAGGTTCTCTACTAGGAAGATCAGCTTGGCATATGTGCCCACATATGAGAACATTGAACACCTTTTCACGAAGGCTCTGCCTAGGGAGAAGTTTGAAGCTTTCTGCAAAGCTTTGGGCTTGCTTCCTTTTGTGGATTGATTCCACATAGCTTGGCACTTCCTTATACATGAGTGTTAGCTTCTGGTTCACCGCATCACCCCTAGAGGGGATTTGTTGATATATTTAGGTAGTGATGTGTGTGAACACACTAGGACCATCGAGGCACTTTTTTTCCTCTTTAGAGGTTTTTTCCCTCGGCTTGTATATATGCCTATTGCCCTAACGGGTTACTTATCTTTGTACATTCTAGTGGTAATACATTTAGTGTTGTGTGGTGTGCTCCAAGCTTCTTGTTCTTCCTTATGCCATTTGCATGCTTCCGCAGACATCTAACTCCAACAAATTTTCAATATGCAAAATGCTAGAACACATTCCAAAGTCCATTTGAAAGGGGTGGGCTTCACATGAGCAATAGCATTTAACCGCATAGTAATATAAGCTAAATAGCATGAATGCAACCCATGCCAATGAAGCTGGCTTAAAAGACATAATACCTCCCTAGGAGAATATGGCACTGGTACTTCTAAGATCACCTTCAACTTTGTTCGGGTGTACCGCAATGCTAGTACTGGAAATGATATGGCCAAGAAATTCTCCAAATTTTACTCGAAAAGGAGATTAAGCATGATTGAGACTCAAGAGCACTTGTCTATACCTAGTGAAACACAACCTTAAGTGTTGTAGATGATCAAATTGTTTTCCAAACTCTTAAAAATCATCCAAGAATACCCTCATGAAATTGGTTAAATATGAGGCAAAAATGTGTTGCATACACCTTGTTGATATATTTACGTAGTGGTGTGTGAACACTCTAGGACTGTCGAGTTCCCTCTTTAGGAGGTCCCCCCCCCTTGTATATATGCTTGTTGCCCTAAGCGACTACTTATCTTTGTGCATTCTAGTGGTAATAAATTGAGCATTGAGTGTTGTGCTCCAAGCTTCTTCTTCTTCCTTGTGCTATTCACGTGCTTCCACAGATGTCGAAATCCAACAATTGGTATCAAAGCAGGTTGCTGCTTCATCTAGGGCATCATCAAAACTCCTCCGGTCTTAGTCTCAGAATTGCACGAGATTTGGTAGGCATACTCAGTGTAATTAGATGATCAAAACTGCTTCATTTTGTGGTGCCAAAATCGTGATCTGATCTCATTTTGGCTCCGAATGCACTATCGCAGTGCTCCTATAGGCTATTTCATCTTTTTGCGCCAAAGATATATACCAGTTTTGGTTCGAGAGTATAAGAGTCTCAAAGTCTACGACAAGTCTAGCAGAACTCGTTTGGGTAGTTTTGTTCAACTTTTTCAAATATAGACATTTTTCTAAATCAAGGTATTTTAGTCAGTGGCCATGGCTAAAAGTAGTGATGTATTTCATATGGTGTTTGTTGAGGATAAGTTGGATGGTACCAACTACCCATTGTGGGCTTATATGATGCGACATGTATTGCTTGCAAAAGGACTGTGGACAATTGTGCAGGTGTTAAAAATGTCCTATTACACCTACAAATACAAGTATTGAAGCTGATGTAGATGGCATTGAAGATATTGATATTCTTTAGATTCTTATTCGTGCTACAGTTTCTGTTGCACCTACTATAGATCAAATTTGTTGAGATGGAATAGATACTCAAGCACATGCATTGATAGCCTTGTCTATCAAACGTGCCATTATTCCTCACGTTCGCTCTTGTAGAATAGCTAAGGATGCTTGGCATACATTTATCATATTGTACTAAGCTAGGAATGAGGCTCGTGTTGCTTACCTCCGTAAACAATTGGAGAGTGAGCACGTGAATGAAGGTGATTCTATGGACACTTTTCTCACAAAGATCAAGGATTTGAAGGAACAGTTGATTTCTGTTGATGAAGTTATACTAGATAGCTCACTTGTGCAGACCGTTCTGAATGGTCTTCCTGTCTCATGTCAGAGTTTTGCTTCTACTCTTTGTTTGATGATGAAAGGCAATCCAAATGCCCTATCATTTGAAGAGTTAGTTTCTGTTCTATTGCAGGAAGATCAATCTAGACAGAACAGGTCCATTATGCGTGTTGGAGATCAAACTTTCCTCGCTAGTCAGAAGGGCAAAGGAAAATGGAGCTCTTCTACTAGTAAGCAGAAATCTACAAATGCTGCACATTCGAAGAGGGAAGACAAAGATGAGAAGAAATCAGAAAAGCAGAAATTGTTTTGCAAATATTGTAAAGCAAATGATCATGTCATTAAGAGCTCTCCAAAACTAGCTGCTAAAGAGGGAAAGAAGAAAGAGGCCGGTGTGGTTGTTGTAGAGGCCTCTACACTGAAAACAGAGTCCCCTAATCTTGTGCACAATGAAGAATGGGCATTTACTACTGTTTGCACTTTTGACCCATCTTCTCATGAGCAGTGTATGTCTACAGTAGACTCGAATGTTTGGTATTTTGATAGTGGGGCAACCAAACATATTACCTCACAGCACAATTTCTTCACTTCACTTGAGCCTGCCCCTACAGGTAATACTGTCACATGTGCTAACAAATCCTCTTATCCTGTCATGGGAGTTGGTAAGATCATTCTGACTACTGCTGATGGTAGTTCTTTCACCTTGTCAAATGCTTTATTTGTGCCAGGGATCAAGAAAAATCTGTTATCACTTTTAGTATTAGCCAAGATTGGCTTGATTGTGAAATTCGTTGATGATAGATGTAGAGTTCATGATCTATCAAATGGTGATATGATTATTGATTCTGGAATTTTATGTCATGGGCTATATAAGTTCATAGACTATGAAAGATGTGTGAATGATTTGACATGTGCAGTACATGATTCTCAGGCTATGTCAAATGCAAATCTTTGGCATGCACGCTTTGTTCATCTAAATTTTGCTAGTTTGATATGCCTACAGAAATCTGAAATTGTGTCCTCTTTGCGCAAACTTGAGGCACCCAAAAAACATGTTTGTGAAGGCTATATTTTGGGCAAAATACAGTGTTCCTCCTTTCCAAAAGATGTTTCAGATGGGGCTACTCAGAAATTACAGCTTGTACATAATGATGTTTGTGGTCCTATGTAGGCACCTTCTTTTGGAAATTATCTTTACTTTGTGACTCTCATTGATGATTTTTCTAGGCATGCATGGGTATATCAATTTAAAGCAAATTTGGAAGTGTTTATCTTCTTCAAACAGTTTCTAGTTTTGGCTAAAAATCTGTCAGCATGTAAAATGGGCACCCTCCATTGTGATCGAGGGGGGGGATATATGTCTTCTAACTGTAATGCATTTCGGGCTGAACGTGGGATAAAACATCAGTGTACAGTGCCATATACACCTCAATAGAATGGAGTTGGTGAACGAAAGAACAGGTCACTCATGGAGATGGTGAGGTGTATGATCAAGAGTCAAGCTTTACCACATAGTTTTTGGCTTGAGGCTATTATGTGTGAAACATATGTACTTAACAGTTGTCCCACTAAAGAGTTGTAGTCTATCACTCCATATGAGGCTTGGCATGGTCACAAGTCAGTTGTTGCTCATCTACGTGTTTTTGGTTGTCTCGCATATGCATTAGTGCATGAACAACATCTCAGAAAAGTGGATGATAAAGCAGTAAAATGTAATTTTGTTGGGTACAGTTTTGAAAGTAAAGGCTATCGTCTATATCATCCACAGACTAAATGCATTCTGGTTAGCCATGATGTTGTTTTTGTGGAAGTTGCTATTCAATCATTACTTTCATGTACTAAGGAGACATGTGTTAGCTCCAAAGAAATGTATGATACCTTGCTGCCTCTTTTTGCAAGTGAACATTCTAATGTTGGTCCTAATGAGGCAACTTCTCAACCTTTGCAGGTTTCATGTGATGATGTAGATCATCCCATTTTTTATGCAAATTTACATGATGCTCTTGTTGATGAGAGAGATGATATTGAGGAGGCAAAAACTATGCCAGAATGGCTAGTGCAGACTTTGCGTGACAGCAAATTAGATGCACCTCTTTCATATTGTACTCGATCAGGCTCTCAAAGTTTGCATCAGATCACTATGCTATGGCTATGTCTAGTCTCTATGATGAGAGTGAACCTATTTTGCTTGATGAAGCACAGAATTATAAATATTGGACGGCTACAATGCAATCCCAATATGATGTTATTATGAAAAATGGTACCTTGTCTTTATGTGACTGGCCTCCTGGCAAGAAGGCCATTGGCACTAAGTGGTTATACAAGTTGAAGCGTAAACCTAATGGAATAGTTGACAGGTATAAGGCTAGGCTTGTTGCAAAGGGTTATGTGCAGGAAAGAGGCATTGATTTTGATGAAACCTTTGCACCTACTTTGTACTACACGAGGAGTCCTCAAAGAGTAGTAGAGGTACCTTCATACCAAATGTCATCATTTTTAGATTTTGTTTGAGCCCCAAACTTATCTTAGAAACGTATTTTTTTAGTAGGCCAAACATTAGATTTGAACAGGGCCAAAACAAGCAAAAGCTATAAAAGGAGCTAGAGAGCTCATTTTTGAGGTTGGATTTTTTATGAAAATATTTTATGAAACTTCATAAGAAAAGGACATAATTAAAAGATTCCATTGTTCATCTCTTTGTCTCACCTTGTATGTGCATGTGTGTGTGTGTATGTGTGTGCATGTTGGTGTGCTTCTCACTCACACACTTGTACTTTCACTTGCTCATGGTCATCATACCACCCTCATGCCTCCTCCGATTGACAATTATGAGGCGACTCTCCTCACATTGATACTTATCATTGTGCTAGAGTGACATACACTTTAGCCTCTTTTTTAGTTTGAGTCCTTCATTTTATCTCTTGAAGATAGATAAAGTATAGGGTGATATTTTTATCTCGATGCCATTGAGCAAACAGAGTCACTCTTGAGTGGTTAGACAAACCTCGAATGTTGTACGAAACAACAATGGCTTAAGAAAGGAGGAATGTTTGTTGGTTAGGGATTTGTTGTTAGCCCTCTTTTTCAAGTTCTTATCTTCCTCTCTTCTTCTTAGGGTTAAGGGTTCCTGACACATGAGATGAACTTTAAGGGGGCTCTTTTAATGGAACCCTATTGAGAGTTTCCTTTTCTCTTTCTTAGACACCATACCCACCAAGGAGGCATGAGGCCATTCGTTTAACCTTCTGCCCCCCATCTTGGGGTGGTGGGATGCACTTTGTAAAAACTAATAATGGACTGAGACGGTCCATTAGGGGGCTCTTGCAATGATCAAGAATGGAGCGAAATGGGATAAGTAGTGTGAATTGCAGAATTCTATGAATCGTCGAGTTTTTGAACGCAACTTGCACCCGTGGCTCGTCCAAGGGCATGTCTGCCTGAGCGTCCACATGACCCCCATGCCAACCCCCCTTCCTCCCACGTGTGGATTGGGTGGTGGAGGCGGAAATTGGTTGTCCGAGCATACCTTGAAGGTCGTCTCGCCATTGGGAGAAGCTACGTGCCATTCGAGCATGGTGTGATGGTCGGCTGAAATGGATCGACGCCATGACTCAAAAATGTGGAACCATAATGAAAGTTTCACTATCAAGGTGATCTTCTTTGCTAGAGGTGAGACCATCCTCTTTGCTCAATGTGGCTCCTTCTTCGTTACCTTGCTTGCTCATCGAAGGATTCTTTGGGGTTTCCTCTTCGTTCAACTATTGATTCCATTGATCAGTTTAGTTTAAGATATGGACCTCCTTCTCTAAATTACAAAAAAAATTGTTAGCTACGAGGACAAAACAAGCATGATTTGGCCCACCACCTCCTTTGAGACTTCATCTCCTTCTATGTCTTACTTTCGTGAAGGCCTCTAAGTTATGATCCTTGAATTGTTTTCATTTAACTTTTTGTACTTAAAGGGCATGATCTTTAGGGATCAAAGTGACCTTCTCAATCGAAACCTAAAAATCTCCTTTAACCTATGCATTTCCCCTACTTTCTTTCTTGCCAATGATTTTTGCCTCAAAGGGCATTCTTTGATCCTAGTACCTATGGCCTTGTGTCCCGGAGTGAAAGCAAGCATTGGCTAAATTTTCTTAAACTAATTAATGTTTGAGAGGGATTCCTTCACCAATTTCAATGTCGATTTTGATGGGAAGATCGAGATTAAGCCTCACTTCAACACAAATCTATGGGTGCCATCTAGATCAGTTGAAAGAGTGCATCATACCTTCATAGATGAAACCCCCCAACATCTTCCTTGAAGACCAACGGGTGACCAATCTGCATGATGATCTCCCAAATAAATCTGTAAAGGAAGTAAGGAAGGTTAGGGAGTTCCATTCACAGTAAAAAACATGGCAATTTGAATTTGATATAGAGTTATCTTGATCACCATTTAAATTATATCTTAGAAGTACATGAATAAACAACACCATCATCTTTGTACTTGTTGTTAATAATGAATTTTCAAAATTTACTTTTTTTGTTATTTTCTCCGCTATTTCTCCTGTGTGTTCTTGGCTAACTACTTTTTTTCTATAGGCGAGAACCCACACAGATTGAACCTCTACCCCAATCTTGAGAAGCAAACGGCCAAGCAAATGAGCTAACGGGCACAGATAACGCCATAATCTTGTCACCGACAAGTATAAGAATGGATTTTATTCGGCAAATTCGTATGCCACTTTCACAATGCAGCGCGCCCCACTGCTTTCATTAAAGTTGATATGTGATTATTATAGTTGATCATTAGAGTCCAGCATTAAATACAGATATGGAAATATGGACGTGAATGACAGCCATAATTTTCATGAACGCAGCCAAGGCCGTCAACCTCGATACCGTTGATCTATAATAGAGAAATTGTCATCATTTCATCACTCGTACGAGAGAGAACGACATCAAAGTGCATTAACTCGAGCTTCCGTCCTCGTCTAATCAGTGATCGTCTAATCAGTGAACGAGACGAGTAGAATACAACGCTGCTGTCGTATTCCATATTTCTGTGCGTACCGTGTGGGCTCGCCAAGTCCTTCCGCCTCCTCTGATCCATAAGCATCTGTGTGTGTGTGTATAGCATCTCTGTGTGTGTGTATAGCATCTGTGTGTGTGTGTGTACGTGTATGTGCTGTCGTATTCCATATTTTCTGTGAGCGTGTGGGCTCGCCAAGTCCTTCCGTCTCCTCTCTTCCATAAGCATCTGTGTGTGTGTGTGTGCATGGGCATATCCATCTTCTTCTTGTGCGCAGTTGGGCGGCCGTCGAAAGCCAGACTTGGTCTTCATCGTCGTCCAAATCGAGCATCTTCTGGCGATCTACCCAAAAGAAATAGGAATCATGAAAAGCGAAAGGGCACTCGTATAAAACACGCAGTTAACGAAACATACAGAGGGGCCGCCATTACAGAATTCAGAAATACCGAAAGAGATCCAGTTATACATGACAAAGTCGAGCAAGATGTTCAGTTTCGCAAGGAGTGGTCTTTTCAAATGCCCTTTATGTGATTAGATTTTTCTGAGTGTGGTCAAAGCTGTGAGTGTGGATAGAGAGGGACAATAGGATGTTCTTTCCCTGACTAAAGGCAGCGGTGGGTTTTAGCTAATTACAACCCATTATTACGATAAATTATGGGATTAAATTAAGTTCTTCTGGGATTAAAATTTCCTAACTGATTGTTCATAGAAAGAGGAGAAATACATTGACGATCACTTTTATATATTTCTTTTTTCCTTCGCTATTTCATGAACCTCTTTTTTTTATTAAGTCTATATTGAGATAAATATGTTCTAATAAAACAATTGATGGTTGAGGTGCATTGAAAACTAACTCTTCAACTATTTTGATCATTTCCAAACGTTTGAAGGCGTGAAAAAAAAGCCAAAAACGTCATGTATTCCATATTTTAAAGTTACTCTTTAAGATCTTTGACGTCTCAAGCCTTCGTTTGCACAAATCCAAGATTGGATGAAAAGTATATGGGCTTCCAAATGTAGGCATATTGATTTATGTAGTGCTTTGAGAACAGATTTGATATATATTTTGGTAGGAATAAGGGATAGAATCTATGTAGAATAGAATGCTTGGAAGAAATTTTTTCTCATAGATCCTACTAGACACTTTAAAAATATTTCCATGAAACTTTAGCTCATCAGCTTGTCATTCGGTCCCGGCCCATCCCACTCATAACTATGACAAAAGCCCACACAAGAAAGACCTTTTTTGGATACTTGTGATGGTAGATGGAGGAGGATACTTTTCAAAGGGATGCATGTATCTTGCACATTACCTCCATAATCCCATCATAAATATGATGATAATGGAACAAAGGAATCTATTTGATGCCCCAAGCACTTAAGCACATCTCGAGAGAGAGTAGAATTGTGATTGCATAATGTATATGATAATGTGGCATCACTGTCATAGCTAGAAAGTTGGCTTGGATTCCAATATTTGACTCACATCCTCTTGTAACCTTAAATGCAAGTTTATTTTCTAGCATAGGTTTGCCCCACAATGTGAAATCTTCCATTTACTCACTTTCGTTCACTACCTAAACTATCCATCTCACTCAAGTGGCTACTCACATGCTTGCCACTTTGCGCTCATATGACTTCCCTTTTCATGTGAGGTTTTCAAAACAACTCATCTATTATCACAAAATAACATCTAGAAAAATACAAGGATCTAAATAGTTTCAAGCAAGTTGTTGTGGATAAAGCTGGATACTATTGTGAAAAATAATAGGGTAATATGTGTTTACCTCTAAACTACAATATTCTAAAAGTCATGTTTATACTTTTAAGTGGTGTTGGCGTGGATATTGAAACTAAATACAAATGGGAAAGATGGAAGAAACTTGATTTGCAATCGTTAAGGATAACAATTCAGCTCAAAAATAGGAATTTTGATTATCATGGGGTACTATTGGGACATAATTTTCCCATACCATTATAATAATGGATTTTAATAATAATTAGTCATGATGTGGTCTTTAGAACATCGTTCAAGAAACCAATTATGTCGACTCAACATTGGAGAAACGATGTCATTCATTTGCAAAACTTATGAGTAACCAAAAGGATCCATGTAAGACTAATACAATGGAATATTATGCATTAAGAGAGGATGATAATGCTTCAAATTATTCTAATTCTAAGGAACCTTCTTGCATTCATGGAGACATCCACTTATGGTTGTGTTAAGTATCTATGAAGGACATCATTGAAAACAATTTACAAGGTGATGCAATGATCTTGGTATCAAATTGATTGTTTGAAGACCAAGTTGTCCCTATATTCCCTATAAGGATGAAAAGCTTGAGCCTCGTGGGTAGACAAACATTTTCTCTAGGCTAGATGTAGCAATCAATGACAAAATTGTTATGACAAGGGTTTCAAGAAGATAATAGGAGAAAAGGGCCTCAACAATAGGCACAATAACAAATGTTACAATAAAAGCTACACATTCAAGGAATTGAACAGCCAATGTGGATCATAAATCAAGTTAAAGAGAGAAACCACATATCAAGCGACTATATTAGGAAAATTCATTATCCAAATGAATAAATTATCAATCTCATGATAGGAGCAAGACTTCATTTCACACTTACTTTAATAAGCCCTGACAATCACCTTCAAGAATCTGTTGCTAGAGTCAATTGTGATAATGTAAAATTGAATATGGAAAAAATCATGGGTATTAATTGACAAAGAATGCAATCGTTAGGTTAGAAAACTATCACATTATATATACGTTCACATTATTGCGAACAAGTCAACTTGCATATTAATAATCAAGGTAATTCATAACTATACAAGCATCATCTATTGCAAGTGATGGAAGAAAGACTAGAACTATTCTAGAAACTATTAGAGATCTTCCAAGTATCACAGAAAATGGGTAAGAGAACACGAATGATCACATGGCATGCTTGATCATAACTCATATCTACAAATCATTATAAGGATTTTTCAAAAATGATGGATATTAAGAGGGGGAGATTATTGCATAAATCATCAAAACATGGAGTAAAAAAATAGAATGAAGAAGAGCAACGCCAAAGAAATGCTAAAAAGACAAAGTAAACCACATGAAAATGGAGAAATGATGAAGTTACCACGGAGATATGAATCATGGAGGCCCATTTTATTTTTTCGAGAGAAATAGTTTATTTTCCTTGTAAATGCCATTTTTTCATCCCAACAAACCTTGTAATAGCAACAAATGATTCCCTTAAGTGCATTCCTAGTAATCTTTCCATTAATTAGTAGAAGATCATTGAATTAGATTTTTTAACTTTGATTGATCTCAAGTGTGAAAGGACATATTTTTAAGAATCAATATGTAGATCAACTTAACTCATTTCTAAAGTACTTTTTAATCTTTAGGCAAAAGCGAAAAAACATCTTCTAATTTCATCCTCTTTTCAATATTCCTCTTTTAAATGTAAGCATTGTTGGAGCTTGAGGTATCCAAAAGCACATGAACAACACAAGGAAGAAGAAAAACCTTGAGAGAAATAGAATATTGAATGTAATAAAAAGTGAATGTACAATGATAATTGATCCATTAGGGTTATAGGAGTATATACAAGCCGAGGAAAAAAAAACCTCCTAAAGAGGGAAAATTTTTTTCTTAATAGTCTAAGTGTGTTGACACACATCACTACCAAAATATATCAATGAATCCCCCTCGGAGTGATGCAGGGAACAAGGCGTTGGCACTCATGTATAAGGAAGTGCCAAACTATGTGGAATGAAATCAATCCACAAAAGGAAGAAAGCCCAAAGCTTTGCAAAAAGCTTCAAACTTCTCCTAGATAGAGCCCCTGTGAAAAGGTCTAGACGTTGTCCAACATGGTCACATAAAACAAATTGATCTCTCCAATGCATAGTCTCTCCTTACATAAATTTAGTGCACCTCAATGTGCTTTGTGCAAGAACACAAGGTTCCTCACAAATTCTAATGCACTTTAACTATCAGTAAGGATGGTGGTCACAAAAGATTGAACAACACCCAAATTAACCAAAAGGCATCTGATTCACACACTAAATAGTCCGTCTGAAAGCTACCTTATACTTAGCCTCACAACCAAAAGTGGCCACAATAAACGGCTTCTTGCTTAACCAAGATATGCACAAACTACCAAGGATGATGGAAAAACCACTACTAGTCATAAAAGTTTCATAGGATCTATCCTAGTCAGAGTAAAAAAAAAAAGTGTGTATATCTAGCGATAATGACCTCCCCTTCGAATAAAACAATCCAAGTAAGTGGGTGCCATTCAAGTAGCAAAAGATGTGCTTAACCACTTGCCAATGTTTGACACATGGGAAACGCATAAACCTAGTCATCTGAAAGACAACAAATTGAATATCAAACCGATTTATGCTTAAGTAAAGCAAGCAAACCATAGCCTATTGATATAGGAAAACATAAAATGCATCTCCAACATCATGAAGACTCAATCATAAACTTGTTTCCATGGGAGTGGCAATAGGTTTGGAATATTCAAGGCCAAATTGTTGCAATAATTTGTTGATTTATGGGAATTGTTATGCATCAAGAAAAGTATGTTAAAAAATTACTTTAGTGTTTTGACATTAAGGATTTCAAGCTAGTTTCCACATCATTGGAGACACGATTTAGGTTCTTACTTGAGGATTTTAGTGATGCATTTGACACTTCTCTTTATCAGCAAGTTATGGGATGTCTTATATATGCATGCAACACAAGGTCTGATATACAATATGCAGTTTCCCAATTGAGTTGATTCAAGCATAGCCCTAGCACTAATCATTGGAAAGTGGTGAAATGTGTGTTTAGATATTTCAAAGGCACTTTGAGTTTAGGTCTCTTTTATGGCAGAGATATCGCCATGCTTGCATGCTTTTACATATAGTGATTGGGGTTGTTGTTATGAAATTCATGTGTCCACTATTGGTAATTTCTTTTCCATTGGGGAATCATGCATATCTTGGTTGCGTAAGAAGCAACCTATAGTGGCAACATCAAGTTGTGAAGCAAAGTATAGGGAAATTTTCACAACTAAAGTGGAATGTATGTGATTGAGACACCTATTGATGGACCTTTCCATGGAGACTGATTCTACTATGCATATTCTCAATGATAGTCAAAGTGGATGGTTGTTGAACGAAATCTAGTGTTTCATGCATGGGCCAAACATATTGAGTTGCATTATCACTATGTGAGAGAGCACCATCATACAGGAGATATTGATTTGGTATATGTGACTACAAAAGATAATGTGGCAAACATATTCACCAAAGCTCTTCCATAGGAAAAGCTTGAAGCTTTTCACAAAGCGCTAGGCTTATTTCCTAATGGTGGTTGATATGTAACTCCCTGTATGTGTTCACATCATTTGCTCTAGGGGGGTTTGTTATATTTATGTGTTCCTTGACTAGCTTTGATGTTAACCTTTTCCCTATACATGGGCACTTTTTACTCTAATGTTGGCTAGATATTTTTTTCGCATGTTAACACATACATGATACACTCATATGTGGTGGTACTTTTTACTTAGGGATATTATTCCGCTCTTACTTCAGTTTTGCTCATCATCATAGAGAGAGCTATTCTAGCCATCCATCTTCTTTGTGTGTCTTGGTAAATTTGTGCTCCTAGTGTGTGCTTCTTGTGTGTCTCTCACACTTCTACACACACCCACATACATCATTATATAGTGATTTTTCATCACATGCTCGATTAGAAATGCATATAATTCAAAAGACATATATCCTCCTCCCCCCGATCAAAATCGAGGGTGCCCATTTTACATGCTAATAAATTTTCAGCCATAAATAGGAATTTTTTAAAGCATATAAATACCCCAAAGTTTTCTTTCAATGGATAAACCCATGCATGCCTGGAAAAATCTTTAATGAAAGTCATAAAGTATAGGTAATTCCCAAATGAAGGTGTTTGAATAGGAACTTAGACATCAATATGAGCAAGCTCAATTTATGAGTAGCTCTAATTGAACCATCTTCTGGGAAGGAGTAATCCTACATTTTGCCCAAATACAACCTTAACAGACATGTTTAGAAGGTGCTTAAATGCTAAAGAAAACCTAAAAGGTGAACGGCGATAGAGTGCAAGCATCTATATAAGATATTTCTTTTGCTCAAGTACTAGTTGCCATGTCAAAAAAGAGGATAGTATTTCAAATTTTTGCAAGCCAAACAAACTAGGGAAATTCAAATGACCAAAGTGTGCATGCCAAAGCTTTGCATCTAAGATAGCCTATGAATCATGAACTACACCTGCCAAATCATCCACAGATTTTGCATAATCTATGAGCTTATACAATCAATGACATAAAATGCTAGAAGCAAGAGTGACATCATCATTCAAGAGATTATTGAACATAATATATGTCATCAACAAATTTGAAAATCAATCCAATCTATGCTAATGCTAAAATTGATAATAGATTTTTCTTCCTCCATGAGACATATAAGGGATCTAAAAATATGAAACAACTAACACCAACAAGAGCTACTCATATACTAGCAATCACACAATAAACAAGCTATGAGGAAGAAATGAAAGATATGAACACATGATGAAATGAATTAAAATAGAAATGACTTACATACAGTTCTTTATGAGCATGGAGACTCCATGAGGAGAGTGAGGGCACTCTTGCCAAGAGATTAAGTGAATGATTTTGTGAAGAGTGAAGTGAGGCCCTCCTTACATGGAGTAAAAGACAAATATCCTTGCATGTGGGATAAGTGGTCTTGCATAAGAGTGAACCAAGACTGGGAAAAAAGGGTGGAGCATGGAACTCTCAACAACCCCCCTCTATGTGATGACCCTTTTGTTTTTAATGTGGGAGACTAGTGACATATGGGATCATTTAGTCCATTGGGTTTTTAGAACTAAGGACATATGGGATCCTTAGACATAGCTTCGACATATGGCATCCAAGTGTGGACATATCAAATCCCTTGGTTTTTAGTTCCATGGACATATGAGATCCATGGTGTGTGGGATATATGGCATCCCTAAGATCTTGGGACATATGGGATCCCAAGACATATGCTTGGACATTTGAGATCCAAGTGGTTTTTGGGAATCTATGGATATGTGGGATCTCTAGACACATAAAGGGTTTACAACATGGGGTAGGTGGTGCTCGTTTGTCCATTTTCCACCTTTGATATTGATGAAGACCTGTGTTGGTGATGCATCCTTCTTTGGATCCATTGGTGGGATCATTTCAAATTCATTGTATCCATTGGCATTATCCTTGCCTCATATTCCTTATTTGGTGTAAGCCTTTGTCTTCCTCTCCATATCTTGATCTTTTAACTTGGTCTTGTAGTAGATAAGTTTGTCCATTAGGGAGGGTCTTACCACTTATGAGATGTGGTAGTGTATAGTCCCTTTACAAGTGACCTTGGAAATTATTCATAGCATTTGTAAGGTCCTATCATGTTGACACATGGTGGTGTCTAATTGTAATAAAGTAAGTTTATGATTTAGGGATCCGGCCGGTTCAAACGGATCTAAAATCGGACACCGTTTGGTCATCCGTGTGTATGACCAAAGATCTCAAGTTTAGACTTACTAGGAGGTCTTGTGCTCTTGTGAACAAGAGATCCACTTAGCTTAGTGGTTAAGTCTCAAGGATGTGAAGGAGGAGGTCTTGGCTTCAATCCCCATGGGGGACATGGGGAGAGTATTTTTCACAAAGAGATCTAGAGCCTTCTAGAAGCATCCACTTGAGTTAACTCGAGTTGAGTGGGACACTTGGTGCACATGCAGTTACATGGCCGACACTTGGCTGGCTAGTATCCACCTGCCCAAGAAGGCAGTCCCCTGGAGAGAGCTATATACAAAGGCATTTGGTTGGGAGGAGATTCATCTCTCTAGCACGTGGTGGTCATAATTGTCATTCTCTTGCATTGGTATCAGAGCTCTAGGCAAGCTTCCATGGAGACCTTTGATAGCTCATCATCTTCCTCATGCAAGCTCTTATAGTTGGCCATTAGAGATCTTCTTATTCCAATCTTGATCTTGTGTCGCCGACTCGCCATCTTCTTAGTGGCTACTCACGGATGAATTGCAGAGATTCATCCGAAATGTCTTGGCATCCGTACAGTTATACCTCTAATCGGAGAGGACAAAAAGAAACATTTAGCTTTTGGAATGGTGAGCGTGGCACAGCGAATTTGATCCCGTGATCTCCCACAAGAGGAATCTCTCTCTTTTCCAAGAGAGTACGTCTCTTGTGTGAACTTATTCTTGAGAAAATGGATCAAAAGCTGTTCTTTGCGCACTACAGGAGGCTGCAAAAAAGTCGTTCGCTGCCATGCTGGAATCGAGGATCAATCTTGGGTCCTTTGAATGGAACGTGTTCCACCTATCCAGGGCATCGAAGCTGTTCTCTGCGCGCTATAGGAGGCTGCAAAAAGTCATGCTATACATAGTTGGCGATGGGGATTGAACCAACGACTTCCTTGTCCAGACAGAAACAATTCACCCACCACAGTAAGGGTCGTTGGTGTATGCTGCTTGATTATAAGCAAACTGGTTCTTATATCTGCTCATAACGAAGGCCTTACCTCGAGGCTCTATAAGCAAAAGATGAAGACGCTGGACACACAAATCGACACTGGTAGGGATCGAACCCAATATCTGTAGTTTCGTAGACGAGCATCATAGCCATTGGGCCATAGGACTTTGTACGCTTTCTAGCTTGACATCAGAACCTTGGTTGCTAGACGTTGTGCAGATCTATAGAAGATCAGAGGCAAAAGAGAAGAGATCCATCTTGGTGGCATTCAGGATTCGAACATGTGATGTTAAGGAAACCAGCTGTCTCTTCTATTAACAGGGCCAAACGACATTGATGAATTGTTCTCTTCGTAGTCTAACTAATTGGATGTGATAAAACCAGAGCAAAGGAATACATCGTCAAGCTATAGCTTTCCGGGTCTGGGCAAAAAATTTGTCTTCAACAGGCACTTTTTAGCAGTTACAAAAATGAAGTAGCGACTTCTTTGGAGATACTTTTGGTATCGTTGCACTTCCAAACTTGGCGAGGAGGTGTGCGGATGCTCACTAAGACCTTGAAGGATAGTGAATAACTTCTCGCAAGGATCAGAGGATGGACAAAGCTATGATCAAAGCTAAGTATTTTCCAGTTTCTACTTGGCCTTAATGCTTGATTTATCTTGTTTCCATTAGTCTACATTTAATCATAGATACACATTGAAATAGCCAAGATTTCAATCGATTAAGTCTAAATTAGGATAATGAAATAATCCACTTCTCATTCCAAGCATTACTTTGCATTAAGGAAAGACTTGATTTTTAAAAAAAAAAGGATCCTTGTGCATCAAAGAATGTATTTTGGTAGTTTAATTCTAGATTTCCTTTCCATTGAGTAAAGCTTTTTATTGCGCCATGAGGATATGTTTTTATATCATAGTGCATTAGGACAAAGGAAAGGATATACATGCATCAAGATTGCATGATATACATTCTTAGTACAAGGAAAAGTCATGCATCAAGCTCATGCATGATCCTTGCATGCAAAGAACATGCATGCATATGCATGTGAGCATATGGATTTGCATGTAGGCACATGCATTTGCATGATAGAACGGGATGTTGTTTGCAGTAGATATGAAAATGTACTCTCTTAGTATTTAGCTTACTTTATCAAGCTCACGGCTTGACATTAGGGAAGACAAATGACTAGTTAGTTGCAAAGACATGCAAGTTCTAGTTTGCAGTTCAAGTAATTACTCGATTCCTTCCAAAGTTGATACTCCGCTATCAAAGATAAATACTTAATGACAATTAAGTATGTTTGAAATCTTACTAGGTATAAGTAGGCACTAGGATAAAGTTAAGTATCAATTTTCTTGATGACCAAGAAAATTTAATTACTTGCAAACTTTTCGCCATGTATGATGACTCTAAGTCCCGGATGTACTTAGGGAGTCATGAAGATAAGCTTATAATGACTACTCTAAGTATAGGTGATATTTAGAAAGTCGTGCGAATAAGCTTTAGTTGATTAGTTACGTAATTTATGTAACTTCTCAAGCATCCCAAGATTGGATGATAACTTCAGCTATATTTCCAAGTTCCATGAGCACTCTTCGATTCCAGGGAACTCAACAACCAAATTGATGAACTTAAATACAAATTGAACTTTGAAGTTCAATAGATTTGTGTTTCGTTCATGTTTTGCATCTCTAGTAATGATGCATAGGGCCATGAAAACATGGAAACTTTGGAAGCACTCTTCTATTTAGAAGATTTCAAAAGTTCTAAGAAGTTTCTTTGTTGTTTCAAGATTCGTATCTCATGATGAAACCTCGGTAAGTGACTTTTAGGAATTGAGATATATCCTAAAAGAGAAACACTAAAATGAAATAGTCAAGCCTTCTATTCTACACGTGAAATCATTCTCCTACCATGTTCGAGATGAATTTATTTTTTGGAAGGCAGACGTTCCAAGTAGAGGATCTTAGTTGATTCATGAACTCTTCCCAAAATACACATAAATTCATAATATATGATAGGACCAAGGAATGATGATGTTATAATAAAAGGTGTATAAAGAGATAATCCATTGGAAAAATGATAGCTTAGACCTCTTGTTAAGCACATCTTTCCAAAAATGGACATACCCATCAATCAGGATAGAAATTGATGGATTGGATAGATAAGAGCAAAACATCTACTAGTTATGGATGTTTTGCCAAAAGATGAAGAAGGCAAAATCTCTTTAGGATATAGATGTTTTGCCAAGATCTAAAGTATGCTTGTTTTTGTTTAAGCTAATTCGAGCTTAAAGAAGAAACCCAAGTCAAATTAATCTTTGGGAATCAAGATATTTTCCTAAAAGGTACGTCAAATTAATCTTTGGGAATTAAGCTATTTCCTAAAGATAAGCCAATAAAATGAAATAGTCTAGTTAACTATTTCATTGGTTAAAAAAAGAAATATCTTTTGGACAAGCAAAAAAGCTTTAAGTCTTGGTCTTGTCCAAAAGTCAAGAATTTCTTTTCAAGATCATTCTAGTAAAAAAACGATTCCTAGATGAATCATTGCCTTAGTATGAGTTGATTCATTGGCAGGAATCTAAAATTCTTGAAAGAAAAATCTCTCTAGATGTGAGACTGAAATCTTTCAAGTAAGTTGATAGTAAGTAGTCCCTAGTAATTCCCAAACCTTTGGTATGGGTTCTTAAGTCCAAATCGTGATATAACCTAAAGGTATATCAAAGATACTTAGTTTTGGAATCTAAGAGGCATCAGTGTATGCTTGGACTGAAGTTCAAGAAAAGATCTCTAAAAATCCCGCAGGTAAGCAAAGAAGTTTTTTGATAGTTCCCGAGATCTTAAAAATAAATACTAAGTCTTTATTTTAGTCAATCAAGCTTCGCCATGATTGCCGAAGAACATGCGATTAGACCTACTTTATAGATTGCCCAAGCATTGGCAATTTTGCCCAAAGAGATCTAGAGCCTTCTAGAAGCATCCACTTGAGTTAACTCAAGTTGATTGGGATACTTGGCACACATGCAGTTACATGGCTCACACTTGGCTGGCTAGTATCCACCTGCCCAAGAAGGCAATCCCCTGGAGAGAGCTATATATAGAGGCATTTGGTTGGGAGGAGAGTCATCTCTCTAGCACGTGGTGGTTGTAATTGTCATTCTCTTGGAGTAATCCTTTACAAAGAGCCATAGAACATGCCTCATAAAACTAAACTCTTTGGTTTACAATAGAACCATGTGTACATATTATGGTTTGCATCTAAACAAGATGTGTGTAAAAATGTATTTCTTTTTAGACATAGATTTTTCAAGCATCAAATACTAATCTCCTTAGGAGTGTCATCTGAATCTGTTGGATATTAGCACCACAACAAGTTCTTGTCTTTCAAAGATCACTATAGATTGTGCTTATCAGCTTCCCTCTCTACCTTGTGGCTTGGGTTCTTCATGAATTCTATGAATGGCTAAAATAGACTCTTTCTAGTGACATCATTGATGATGTCAACTCCATTTTCAATGCATGCATCTCTTTGAGGAAGTTTCTTTGTCTTCTATGGGGCTTTGAAACTTTAATATGTTTTGGATCATCCGCTCCTTGTTGCAGACTAAGGGAATGTATCTAATCTTGATGCAAATTTCTCGAATTCCTCATGCATGCAAGCTACTCTCCATGCTTTGATGGTATTCATCTTCTCTTTCTTCTAGAATAGATAGGTATTCAGTCTCTACGAAGGCAGCTCATCTTCCTCTTTGACTAGATGAATAGGCTTGTGTGCATTTTGCTATTCTTTCTCCTTTCAAAGAAATTTGTGTTTCCAATATGCATCCCATCATAGAGAATATGTGCTCCATTCTCTTCCTCCCATGTTGTTTGCAGAGAGGAAGCATAGTTGTTGAGTCTGGCATAGATTTGCCTTCTTGGAGTGTTTCAGACGTCTATTGAACTAGAGAGTCTCAAAGGACATAGTGATGCCGCTCTCTCTCTCTCTCTCTCTCTCTCTCTCTCTCTCTCTCTCTCTCTCTCTCTCTCTCTCTCTCTCTCTCTCTCTCTCTCTCTCTCTCTCTCTCTCTCTCTCTCTCTCTCTCTCTCTCTCTCTCTCTCTCTCTCTAACACTAAAGCTTTTCTTCTTGTTTGTTGCAAAACACTTGTTGCTTGACTAGCTGCGATGATAGTTCTTTCTGATGGAGCTTCCATTTTTCCCGTATAGTTGGCTCTTACAATAGGTTGACTACAAGAGCACGATCGACCACTCATGGTGCTATTGTTGGGCCCACTACCTAAGGAGCAACAAGCTTATTCTCTGTCAAAGCAAGCACTATTCATAAGCTTCTCCCATCTTCTAGGAAGCAATCTCCTTGGCATGCTCAATTTGTTCTGCCATCTGTGCTACTAGATGAATGGGTTATTATACTCACAATGCAAGCTTCTTAAGGCATGACTTGTGAATTGTAATCAGCAAGAAGCACATGTTGACCTTCTTCATTGGCATGCTTCAGCATCTTCACCCATTCTTAGACACATGCTAAATATCTACTCTTTATCATGGCCAAAGTTGGAAGTTTTGTGAATGAGACCATGAAGGCTTTATAGATTTATGATCCATTATAATTTCATCTCCATTTCATCTATTGTATTTGAATGTTGTCAATGCTCTCATTACTGAGACTTTTCTCATTTATATCCTACTACACAGTAGATGAAGGAAGTAGCATACTGACCTCTATCAAAAAAAAAGTGTGGCTTTGCCTTTAATATCCAAAAAACAATGTGACTCTGATGCTTTCTAATATGTGCTCTTCGGAAATCACAAGCAGAGATGCACCCTCCATGGATTAGAAAATGGATTTTTTTGCTTGAAAATATGAGCTATGCCTAGTATTTGAAACTCATTGAAAGTGCTTATAAGCACTTCTCATTGTGATGATAAGGACACAAAAGAGAAATAATATGAACTATGGTGCTCAAAACTCGTTTATTAGAGATTGCAATGAAACTAAAATGATAAAGATAAGGAGAAAAATGAAATGGTTTTTGAAAGCACTCTTATTGAAGAAAATATGGGAGGGAAGAAGGGATCACTAAGGACATTCTAATGATGAAGATAACAACAAACATAACTCAAAAGAAAAAACAATTAACTATGCTTTGATACCATGTTGAAAACAAAAGATGCTACTCCTACTCTACTAGCAATTACACAATAAACAAGCTATGGAGGAATAAATTAAAGATATGAAAACATGATGGAATGAATTAAGTTAGAAATATCTTATATACAATGCTCTATGAGCATGGCGACTCCATGAGGAGAGTGAGGGCATTTTTGCTAAGATCTTGAGTTAATAAGCTTGTGAGGAGTAAAGTGAGGCCCTCCTTATATGGAGAGGTAAAATATCCTTGCATGTGGGATAAATGGTCTTGCATGAGAGTGAACCAAGACTTGGACAAAACGGTGGAGCATGGAACTCTCAAGACAAAGGACCAACACATATGAATGTATCATGTATGTGGTAGCATGGGGAAAAAACATATAGCCAACACTAGAGTAAAAAGTGCATATGAAAGGGAAAAGGTTCATATCAAAGCTACTCGAGGAACACATAAGTGTAAAAAACCCCCCCTGGAGAAAATGATATGAACACATGTAGGGAATGACATATCAGCCTCCACTAGGTAATAAACATAAAGATTTGTGAAAAGCTTCAAAATTCTCCCATGGAAGAGCTTTGGTGAATATATCTACCACATTATCTTGTGTAGGAACCTATACCAAACCAATATCTCCTACATGAAGGTGCTCTCAAACATAGTGATAATGCCCCTCAATATGTTTGGTCCACACTCTCACTATCAATGAGAATATGTGTAGCATCACCAATCTCCATGCAAAGATCAATCAATAGGCATCTAAGCCCTATACACTCCAATGTAGCCATGAAAATTGCCTTATGCTCAGCTTCACAAATCAATGTCGCCATTGTAGGTTGCTTCTTACTGAACCAAGTTATGCATGAGTCTCCAAGGAAAACCAATTATCACTAGTGGACATGTGAGTATCATAACAACCAACCCAATCACTATTTGTAAAAGCATGGAAGCATAGCAAAATATATCTCCCATAAAAGAGACATAAACTCAAAGTTCCTTTGAGATATCTAAACACACATTTCACCACTTGCCAATGCTTAGTGACAGGGCTATGCATGATCGACTCAACTAGGAAATTACATATTGTATATCTGGCCTTGTGTTGCATGCATATATAAGACATCTGATAACGTGCTCATAAAGAGAAGTGTCAAATGCATCACTGGAATCCTCAACTAAGAACCTAAATCCTATCTCCACTAGTGTGGAAAATGGCTCGCAATACTCAAAGTAAAAGCATTGAAGTAATTTTTCAATATAATCTTCTTGATGCATAAAAATTCCCCTTTCAATGGATACAAACTGGATGCCACGATAGTAGCTCAAAAGACCAAGATAAGTGATGTCAAAAGTATGTTGTAAATCAATCATAAGGATGTCAAGTTTTGCATCACATGACCCAATCAAGAGTATGTCATGAATACAAAGAATAAGCACTCTAAGATCATCCCCATCTTTTCATACATAGAATGTTCTATCAATGGGATTACATGTGAAACCAAGAGCCATCAAGTGCTTATGGATTTTGTCATATCATGCACGTGGAGCTTCATTCAAGAAAAAAAAAAATTTAACTCCAAGTGTTGTACTTTCCAACTTGCTTTGGTGGTCAATGCAACCATGGTATGAATGGTATTCATGCATGAAGTAGGTGAAAAAGTTTTCTCATAGTAAATTCCATATTGTTGCACATATCCTTTGGAAACCAATCTAGCTTTGTAGCAATCAATGCTACCATTTGAATTTCTCTTAACTTCTAAATCCACTTTGTACTAATGGCAATTTTTTTCCCTTTTGGCAATTCACATAACTCACAAGTATGATTCCATACATTCCTATGTATGGAATCCATTTCTGATTGCATAGCACTCATCCAATGTGGATCATCAAATGCATCTTCAAAATTAAGTGGCTCTTCATTATATTTTGCAATAAGAGAATAATCCACAAAATTACTTGATGCATGGTGAGGGCTTGATCTTGTTCTACCAAGTAAAGCTGCACTTAATTTGATGTCCTCCAAAGTTTGTTTGAACCACTTTGGCATAGTTTGTGCCCTTTTTCTAGAAAAAAAAATTCAACCATAGCTAAAAATACCTTGAAGCAAGGAAATACCTCATTCTTTGCTTTCATAGGATACATCCATGTATGAAGAGTAGAATCATCAATGAAGGTAACAAAATATATGTGTTTCCCAAAAGATGGAGTCTTGAAGATACCACATACATCACTATGAACAAACTACTATTTTCTTGTAGCGTGTGTATGAGTATCTTTTCTAAAAGAAGCACAATGCATTTTTTCAAGAATGCAACCTTCACATGCATGGTTTTCTGGAGCACACTTTGGATGATCATTTGGATGCTTTAGAGCATGATGTGGATGCTTATGTAGAGCATTGTGATGATACGCAATTAGAGTTTGATCATCAGTTTGATCTTGGTGTTGATGTTGTGCAGTTAGCTCATGTGGAGCATAATGATACACTTGGTGTGGTAGAGGAGGATAGCTCTTATGATACACAGTGTATGCCAGAGCATACTAGCTCTCAAGGTGCACAACTAGACACATGCTTGGTTGAGAGGATGATTGATTTAGATGTTGATGATTCAATTATCATGCAGTCATTCTTGGATTCGCTCATGCCGAATGCTGATACAGATATATCAAGACGTGTTGTTCTTGATGATGGTGCTTTGGATGCCTTGGATATAGGCATGGCTGACATGCTTAGGTTAGCCAGGATAGTGCAGGTTTCATCAGCATTCGAAAGTCTAATGTAGGAGTTTTTATGCTTAAGATCAAACATTGAAGTTGTTATTGGAGCATTTGCACTTGAAGTTGTCAGTCGTTTGATGCTTGACACAGGCATAGAATGAGTGGGAGCTTTGCAAGAACTTCATCAGTTCTTGCATCAGTCACATGTGAGCTTGACTCTTATCGATATGAGTCTAGAGCAGTTTGAGATGCATGGATACACCTTATTTGAGGCAGTTGGTGTAGGCTGATTAGTATGGGTAGAGATCCGGACTCTTCCTATACATTATTGTATAGTCCTACATCTTTCTCTGTATGTTTTACCACTTGTGGTCACATTGACCTTTAACTGAGAGATTTTTGGGGATGTAAAGGTCATATGACCTTACCCCTATGTTCATATATATAAATCATTTATAGAGAATTACCTTAACAGAGATCATGATGTGGGTTTGGAGGCTCCCATGCATGTGTGCATGTCTCTCTTCTCTCTCTCCCTCCATCTCCTCCTTGCTCCTCTTCTTCAGCACGCCAAAGCCTTAAGCTTAGTTCCTTTTTCAGTCTCAATTGAAGCAAGTCATTTTCTGAAAGTAGGGAATACCTCATCCTTTGCTTTGATAGGATATACCCAAACTTTTCTTGTAGCATCATCTATGAAAGTGACAAAATAAAGAGAACCACCTAACGAACTTGTGGGCATAGGACCACACACATTTGTATGAATGAGATCTAAAGGCTGAATTGAAGATTCAATGTGCATCTTGTGCACATTCATAGTTTGCTTTCCATATTGACAATGCTCACAAAATGAAAAATCAGAGAAAGATAACACAAGTAGACAAAACGAGAAAGATTTTCCATTCCACTATGTGATATATGGCCCAAATAGCCATGCCAAATACAAGCCATAGGTTGTTCAGTAACAGCTAACAAGTGTTGTTTTTGTGATACAAATAAAGGATAAAGTGAGCCAACTTTGCTTCCTTTTGCAACAACCATATTGCCCTTTGAGATGCAAAAGGACTCAGCATAGAAGACCACCTTGTAACCAAGGTCATCAAGTTGACCAACTGACATCAAATCGCATGATAACTGAGGTACATGGCATACATTATGCATAGGAAATTTTGAACCATCAATGAGCTACACAACCACATCTTCGATCCCCACAACATCACACTGGTAAGAGTCACCAAGTCTCACGGTACTAAGAGACTTTGCTGCATAATTAGAGAACCATTCTTTGTGTGGTTTCACATGGAAAGAAGCACCAGAATTTAGCAGCCATATGTGGAAAAAAGAATCAGCCATAAGAGCCTCACCTAGCATAGTGCTATCGAGTGTCAACACATTAGCATCATCAAAAATAGCATTAATTTCTTCAATCTTCACAGTCGAAGTAGATGGTGCAGGTAGATGTTTAACATGCCCATCAACATTTTGTCCTTTACCTTTAGCATTATTTAATGCATAACAGTCTTTCTTCATGTGCCCTTTCTTATGACAATAATGGCATTCCATATCCCTCTTCCTTGATTTACTTGTACTCTTATTCCATTGAACATTCTTTTCCTTGTTCTTGCTCCTACCACATTGCTGATGTTTTCCTTGGTAAGAATCACGAACATTATATGCATCTCCATTCTGAGTGCCAACCATAGATTTTCTACGAATCTCCTCACTCAAGAGTGCTCCACACATGTCATCATAGACCAGTTTACCACGAGGTGCACTATTGCTAATAGTTGTGCAAAATGTATCCCATGATGATGGTAAGGTGCATAACAACAATACTGCTTTCATTTCATTATCCATATCCATTTTTTGAGCTTGTAACTAGGAGAATATAGCATCAAACTCATTTAGATGATCGGCAACACTATATGTGTCCTTCATGCGAAGGTCATAGAATTTTCTCATGAGATAAACTTTATTTGATATCGTCTCTTTTTCATATGTATTGCATAACTTCTTCGAAAGCTCCTCTACACTTTCACAGTCTAATATTGTAAAGTAAACATTATCTGCAAGGTGCAATCAAATGGTAAACCTAGCCATTTCATCTAACTCATCCCAATCATCATCATCCATGTCAGGAGGCTTCTTTGAGATTCCACTTACTTCTTTGAGATTCCATTTACTAGCTTCCATTGCCTCCTCTGAATGAGCACATCTTTAATTTGATTCTTCCATAGAGCAAAGTTTGTGCCATCAAATTTTCCCATCTCAAAATGGTCTTTGCCTTGCAACTTATAGCTCCTCCTCAGAACATTAGCACTAGACCCTAATCCACCAGATGTGCCTGAGATCTCTGACGCCATGATGGTAGAGAACTGAATAGAATGATAATGGAGCTAGAAGAGTCCAAACACCACTAAGGCTCAAAGAAGGATGACCAAGTGTCAAATTCTGGAAGAGAATTCTCCTCATAACATTGGCACTATACCCTAATCCACCAGACGTGTCTGAGACCTCTGATGCCATGATAGTAGAGAACTGAATAGAATGATAATGGAGCTAGAAGAGTCCAAAAACCACTAAGGCTCAAAGAAGGATGACCAAGTGTCAAATTCTCGAAGAGAATTCAATAGTCTTCCCAAAAAGAAAAAAATTAATGAGCAATAATGAACAACCAAAAGGGTTATGTGAGAATAAATGTGCTCACACCGATAAGTGTATCAAGGAGTAAATCAACGACTTTATAACTGACAAAACGAAAAATCTGGAAAAATTTTGCCAGAGTATCCTCTGCAAAATGAGCATATGACTAGTGTCAAAATCTCATAAAACTGCAAGTACTGACATGTTGTTTACCTGCATAGTGAATCACTGACTCCAGTGCATATAATTAGGTACCCAAAAGAAGCCAACTAAGCTTATCGAGCACCTATGAACAACTATCATACATCTCCTATGGCAAGGCTCGATAAGTCTTCCACATGCATCACCGAAGAGACCCCGACATCTAGGTGTCTTCCAGTTAAGAAAACCTCACCACGACCCTTTTTATCAAACGTAAAAGGCTTTATGCAAAAAACGTAACCGCTATATCAATGACCACATGGACACTAACGGTAACAAACCCCAAGTTTTTGCTCTTTTTTTTCTTTGCATTTCTATTGACGTACATGCATTGTTTGTGTGCATTGAGCACTGAGAATAATCATGTGAAGTATGCCATTCCAAAACCCTATTTTTTGCCTTTTTTCTTTGCATTTCTATTGATGTAAATGCACTACTCATGTGACTAAAGACCATGTGATCGAAAGCTTTGCGATATACCATTATTTGCTAGGTTTGACCTTAAAAGCAAAAAGTTATGCCATTTTTAGTGTTTGCTACCATATGACAAATTTGTTGGAATGCTTGTGCTTGAAATGGGTTAGGGAATGCTAGTTGGACACATGAACACTAGATTTACACAGTCATCTCACTAAGGCCATAAACTAACCAGATTGTTTCTTTTAGATTGACATCATGTTTGATCGATCCAATACTATATTATCACTTAACTTTTTGATGTTGTAGTGAACAAAGCCACACAAATATCTCTAGGCCTCCAACTCTCTTTTTTTTCTAAAGAAAAAGAGGAAGTTCAACCGAAGCTTACTCTCTCTTGCTTGAATTGATTGAAAGAACAATTGTACAAATGATCGGGATAGTACCCATGGGATCCCCGTATGCCACAAAGTAGGGGTTAAGAATGCCCAAAAGGCGATACAACAATGACGGCCCGAAGGCAGTAAGAAAGCTAAGTTTAAAGACTGGCCCAAGGCCCAATACATATCAACCGCTGCTAGCAATGGTTGAACCCCGCCCACGCCTCAAGAGGCCATAGCTCAAACTAACTGAAATAACATGTGTCAACAGGGCTCCACTCATTGTAAGGACAAATCTATTGTGCATTGATGATCATAGTGCTGAGACTTATGGACAAAATTAGTTACGTTCAGATTGCAAGCTTTTGCTGTCATTCAACCTACAAGTGAAAGACAATGTATGCAGGGTAACCCTTACCCCACATAACAGTTATCCAACTCATTTGGCACAACAAAGGCCAATTTGTTTGTGCTTTAAGCCAAATCAGTTTACAGCTCAACCGCCCACTAGTTTGCAACCAAAAGCCCCCCCTTCGTCTTTACCTTTGAAGCAGATCAATGTTCAAAGTCAGGCTGCCTTCACCACCAAGCAGCTGACTTATGGCTCTGTATGTGGACATCTCTGATATGGCCCACCCACCAAATCAACTTGATGTACAAGGTACACTGATCATCAGGTCCCAGATTCCACATCGCAGCCAGGCCTGCTTAAATCCACTTGTAGGTAAGAATCAAGCTTTTGACTATAGATAGCAACACTCTCTGGGCTATCCAGCACTCAGCACCTGCAGGACTATATAAGATAATCTCAGATGAATTTTGCCCAAAATCTGTCAATAAGATTAATGCAACTTCAACAAGTGCAAAGAAAGCTATCAATCTTTTGAACTGAACAATCACATCAATCAAAAGTAAAGAGTTGCATAATGAATTTCATGCTCAACAGACTGAGACCCTACACCAGACAATGTTGGATTTAGCTTCAACATTAGAGAAAAGCCTCTGTGAAAAACTGGCATAAAAGCATAGAAAACAAGCTGTTCTAAATTTTTATTCATGTCAGTGTGTGCAAAATCAATAGTATTGGATACTAAAAGACACCATTGTAGGTGGTACAAGCATTCATATTGTACAATTCACTAATAATTGTCAATAATCTTTCTGTTTTTTGAAGTTCTAATGCTGTACTATACACTCTTGCAATCTCTTGTTGGCTTTTCATGTGTAGATAATATGAAATTGGCATGGGAAGCATTCACTAGAAATGCGTCTAGCATCTCATTCATGTTAGTATGTACATTATTAATACTAAAGGACATTGGAAGGCACCTTGATGTGGTGCAAATGTCAATATTGAACAATTCAGGTGCAACGGTCAGTTATCTTTTTACTCCTATTAGGTTTAATGCTGTGCTGTCCAGCCCTTGGCTTTCCGTGCACATTTGTGATTATGACTGCATAGTTTCTACTTTTCAGCTAAGTGAATGGGCTCTCATGTACAGGAAGAAGGCAGCATCTACCTCATTATGCTATCCTCTCTGAGAAAGTAATGCATATTTGAAATCACATCTAAGACTTCAGCATTACTGGGCTGTGTGTGAAGCAAAGTATTTGCCATGGCCTTAGCTCTTTCTGAATCACCATGTACTTTGCAAGCACTAAGCAAAGCTCTCCAGCTTGAGAGACTGATCTGATTGAGATTGCATTCATGGAGTTCATCAGCCATCTCCAAGAGCCCTGCTCGTGCAAGCAAATCAACAATACAAGCATAGTAATCAGCATTTGGAGTCACCTGATCATCATCCTGTATTGTTGTTAGACATGTGAAGGCTTCCGCAACAAGGCCTGCACGGCTGCATGCTGATAAAACAACTGCAAGGGCTGTGGAATCAAGTTTTATACCTTCCTCTCTCATCTGCTGAAGAAGTTCAAGGACTTCTTTTGCATACCCACATTTAGCATAGCTAGATACAATTGTATTCCATGTAATGCCATCCCGTTTTCTCATGCTATCAAAACATCGATGGGCATTTTCTAAGCTGCCCAGCTTTGAGTACATGTCAATCACCGCATTTCCCACATGGACAAAATCCTCATATTCATTGTTGACAAGGACAGCATGTATTTGTTGGCCCCTTTTAAAGTTCCCAAAGTTGCAGCAGGCACCAAGAATGCCAAGGATGGTGGCATCATTGGCAATTATACCCTCACAATGCATTTGATCAAAAAGAAAAAATGCCATATCAAGGCTTCTATAATAGTAATTTGACATGATCATCACTGTCCAAGAAATCACATTACGGACCTGCATCTGATTGAAAATTTGAAGTGCAATATCAATGCCTCCACACTTTGTGTACATATCAAGAAGGGCATTCTCCAAGACTACATCATGCTTAACCCCTGCTTGCTTGAGCTTTGTATGTACATTGAGTCCAAGTTCTAAAGCTCCTATCGAAGCACATGCATTAACAGCAATGAGATAGCTAACATAATCTGCCTCCACTGGGCTGTGTGTCATCTCCTCAAAACATTTGATCACTCTGCTCCAGTCCCTATGCATAGAGTAACCAGACAGGAGTGTATTCCATGAAATCACAGTGTGCTCATCCATCTTCTCAAAAACTTTGTGAGCTAAATCCATGCTATAACACTTTGTGTACATGTTGATGAGTGCATTTGTCGTCATACTCTGTGGCTTCAATCCTGAAGAAACCAATTGAATATGAGCTTGAATTCCTGATGCTAAGTCTGACATGCAACTGCAAGCATCAAGAAGACCCAAAAACGTGACATGGTCAGGAGCAACACCCTCCATGTTCATTTGCCTAAACACAGTGATGGCATCCTTTGGAGCTCCACATTTTACCTGATTGGCAACCATTACATTCCAGGAGATCAGATTCCGATTCTCAATCGCATTGAAAACTGCAAAAGCATCTTGCAGACTTCCACATTTTGCATACATATCAGTGATTATATTAAGAAAGAAAACAGGTACTTTAATCCATGTTAAGACCATATAAGCATGCACATGCTTGCCTCGTACAAGATTCTTGGATCTTATGGATGACTTAAATGCATTTAAAAGAGCTTCTTCATCAGCTAATCCCATGTTGTCACTGTTTTAGTTCCTTGCTCGCAGAAACGCAGAAGAATGAAGATGCACATTTAGGATTACATGCGTCAGGATGCAAGTTTCTCAATATAAAAAAAGACAGATGCTTCACCACTTCTTGTCTACTGAATGTGATTTCCGCTACGGGCAGCATTCTAGCAAGCTCCATGCGTAAAAAAGGAAAACACCAACAAGGAGCGAACGATCTTGACATCATGGCGCTCGATTGATCTAACACATCAAGAGAGAATGTAGAACCTCCTAAAAGAGAATCGAGGGCATTAACACATAGGGTGCATAATGAGCCCTCCGAGTCACCAAGGCTAAAGTAAGGTGGGAGCATACTGGTGAATCTGTTCAGTTAAAAAACAAACTAAGAAGCCATCATCAACCTGAATTTCGAATTTCTCGGGAGGAACAAGTCTTCTTCGCACTTGCTCAGAATTCTGCCCAAGGCCTGTTCAATCAGTACCTGCGCGTTTACCGAAGGTTCAATTCAGTCCACCGTTCAACGAAATCAGGGCACCTAAACGTGGGCATTCATTGTCGCCTGTGTTGGATCGCAACCAAGTGTGATGGACAACGACACATCGTGGCAAATCAATCGACTGTAGACTGAGGTACAGGATGAGAAGCATCAGTATTAATCAATACAAGAAATTTGAAGGTTAACTTGTAAGCAGTCCATGTCCTGTAGAGGAATTGCTTTGGCTCTGTTTCAGGTGGAGGTTCAGGGTTCAACTCTCGGCCTGGACATGTAATGGCTTTGATCAATTGAACCAGTTATAACCGAGTTGTGACTTTGTTTAACACCTGCTTTGTGGGATATAGAAGGTCCCACAAGTACTATGTCTTTCACTTGTAGAGTTGCACTTCCAAAGTTAAAGATCGAGGGAGTAGGCTTCAGCTGAACCTCTATTTAATTTTTTCTTTTAACACTTACAAATCCACTTATAATCGACATAGTCATTGGGTAACCTAGCCTATCCTTGATCGATCTTGAGTTGGGGAGTATGCATACGTTTTGTATCGATTATGGATTTAGGCTCTATCATACCTTCATGGTGAACGATATATCAAGTGGAATAGCAGCTCTCTTTGTATAATTTTTCCATATCTTAACGATATCTCATCTCATGGTAAGGGACAAGTCTCTTTCTCACCAAAAGACTCTCAAGAAATAGGAGTCTCTTTCTCACCCACGCACTCAATGAGACTGAGTGAGCATCCACAATGTCAAATATCCTTTTATCCCATTTCATAGAGTCCAAATTAACCTAGTATTGAGAAAATATAATGTCCTATTTCTCTTAGTCCTTTGTCTAAATTTATGTTTTCTAAATCTATGTACAAACAAATATTACGAGGATATCTTATTCGATCCTTTAAAGTTATTGGCTTGATGTAATATAAGACATCGAAGGATTAAGTTATGCTCTTAAATATTGAACATGGTGACAACAAGTTTGCAAGCATTTCAATAAGTCTAAGGTCTAATATTGAGGGTAAATTGATTTTTGTTTAAGGGTTTGTTTTAGAAGATCGTGTCAATTTATGAAGGTAAATTCAATCTCAAAGTTTTGTTCTAGATAGACAA
>CM035423.1:75073252-75075752 GCA_020310875.1 Ceratopteris richardii | reverse complement strand
AGGCATGTCAATTAGGTAAAGCTCATAAGCAATCCTATTCCAAGCATGGGTTTATGTATTCAGAAAGACTTGAATTGGTTCATACAGATGTGTGGGGTCCTTCAAAGGACTTTAGTATAAATGGTTCAAGATATTATGTCATTTATGTTGATGATGCTACCAGATGGATCACAATTTATGTGATTAAGGAAAAGTCAGAAGTGTTTAATACATTTAAACACTATCATGCTTATGCAGAAAGGATTACAGGTCAAAGATTGAAGAGACTAAGGTCAGATGGAGGGGGAGAGTATTTTTCAAATGAATTCAATGATTACTTGTGGAATGCAGGTATAAAGAGAGAAGTTACTTGCAGGTACTCCCCTCAACAAAATGGGGTAGCAGAAAGAAGAAATAGGATTCTTGTTGAGTTTGCAAGGTCCATGATGAAAGAGAAGAATTGCCCAAATTATTTGTGGGCGGAGGCTGTTAATACAGCTACTTATTTGGTCAATAGATTGCCTTGTAAAGCCTTGCAGGGTATGACACCATATGAAGCTTGGTGGGGTAAGAAACCTACCTTGGATCATTGCAGAATATTTGGATGTTTGGCATATGCATATGTGCCATCTCAATTGAGACATAAGTTGGAGCCTAAGGCATAAAAATATGTTTTTATTGGCTATGATGATAAGCAAATGGGATATAGGTTGTGGAGTCCATCCACAAAGCAATTCCTTGTATCTAAGGATGTTACATTTGATGAGCAAGGTACTTGGTATGCAGGTAAATATAATGTACATGCAGATGATGAAGAAGCAGTGGATCAAAGAAAAGGTAAAGCAAAGATTCAATTACTTGATGAAAGTGAGAACAATGAAGTACAGGCTGAAGCTGAAGAGAGGCCAAGGTTTGATCCAGAATGTGATGAACCAGAGACTTCAAGAGGTGCAGAAGTTAGGAGGTCAACTAGGCACAAATGGCAACCTACAAGGTATAGCTATGACACCTCATTCTTGACTACTAAAGATTATGCTTATTTGGTAAAAGCAGATGAAGATCCATCTACATATGATGAAGCCAAAGGCAAGAGAAATTGGGAAGAAGCCATGCAAGAGGAGTATGATGCTTTGATAGAGAATCAGACTTGGGATCTGGTTCCTAAACCTAATAGCCAGAAAATTATTGGATGTAAGTGGGTTTATAAAACCAAAAGATTTGCAGATGGAAGTGTGTCTAGATACAAAGCTAGACTTGTTGTGAAAGGGTATGCACAGACATATGGAGTGGACTATGATGAGACCTATAGTCCTGTGGCAAAAATGACAACCATCAGAACCCTCATAGCAATTGCTGCTTGCAAAGGTTGGAAGTTGTCTCAACTAGATGTTAAAAATGCATTCTTAAATGGTTACATTTCAGATGAAGTGTACATGGAGCAACCAGATGGATTCAAAGATCAAGTGAGTCCAAATTATGTGTGTAAGCTCAAGAGAGCTTTGTATGGACTAAAGCAAGCCCCAAGGGCATGGAATTATAGGCTTGTAAAATTCTTGAATGATCTTGGATTTCAAGCATCAAAGGCAGATAGTAGCTTGCTAGTCAAAGCAAGTGAAGATGGATTCATTTATGTGTGTATTTATGTTGATGACATAATACTTACAGGAAAAGATGAAAAAGGTATACAAATGATCAAGAAGCAGATGGAGAAAGAGTTCAAAATCAGTGATTTGGGAAACCTATCATTCTTCTTGGGAATGGAGATTACTTATACTCAACATGGAGTATTTGTGACCCAAGAAAGGTATCTTAAGAATTTGCTAACCAAGTTTAAAATGGAAGATTGCAGGGTTGCACCTACACCTTTGGAAGTGAATCATAAATTGTCTAGGTTTGGAGGAGAAGAGTTCAGAGATATGAAACTTTATCAAAGTTTAGTTGGTAGCTTAATTTATGCTACATTGACAAGGCCTGATTTGTCATATGCAGTTGGTGTGCTTTCACAATTTATGCATTGTCCTAGAAAGGAACATTGGATTGCAGGACAAAGAGTACTTAGGTACATCAAGGGTACACTCAGAGAAGGGTTGTACTATGGATTTACTTCTGATACAAGAGTGAAGATATATAGTGATGCAGATTGGGCAGGTAATGTGGATGATAGAAGATCAACACATGGATACTGTGCTATGTAGGAGACAAATTGATTTCATGGTGTTCTAAGAAGCAACATACAGTTGCTTTATCATCTACAGAGGCAGAATGTAAAGGTATGGTGGAAGCTGCAAAAGAGGTAATATGGCTAAAGACACTCATGAAGGTGTTTGATGTGATTCAAAGTACTCCTATTGTTTGTGGAGATAATATGAGTTCTCTATATTTGGCAGCTAACCCTGTGTTTCATGCTAGAACTAAGCATATTGAAATATAGTATCATTTTCTAAGAGAGAAGGTCATTGAGAAGGAGATTGAAGTTATACACACTCCTACAAAAGATCAACTTGCAGATATGATGACAAAA